>SKCR01039097.1:0-162087 GCA_019454045.1 Zanthoxylum bungeanum | reverse complement strand
TGAGTCGCTCTGAGCTACCATTTCCTTCAAGGGATACGCATAAACAGTACAAAACTTATTTTGAATAAGGTTCCATAAAAATATGTTTGACAGACTTCATATTAGATATGAACAGGAAAGAAACTGGGTTTTCTCATTCCTGTAGATTTGGAATGCTGGGCATATGTTTGGATGATACCAAACTAGAACCCAATCGGATAAATGCCTAATTTGTGGGTTATTCTAGGGTAACCAAATAGTATTATACTATAACTCACATGAGAACAATTTAATTGTTGCTCACCATGCGGTTTTCCTAAGAGGAATACCGATATGCAGTGTAAGTGGGAGGAAAATAAAAACTCGATGAAAATCGAGTAATACTATTCCAGGCACCGATTCCTTAATGGAACACAAATAGTTCATCAAGGATGAAACTATACCAATAATCTTCGAATACACAAGAACTGCGCAAGTCGGAGAGAGTCAGAAAACAACCTGGGAGGTATGGGTTTCTGATCTCACCTCGTAAAGATGTCAATCTTATTGAGGAATACGAACTGACTACGTATGAGGAAGTGATACAAGGTATCGACTCCCTATTATGGCAAAGTGCCATGAAGTCCGAAATGGATTCCATGTATACCAACCAAGTTTAGACACTGGTTGTTGTACCGGAAGGCAGTGTGCCTATTGGTACTATATAAGTCTTCAAGGAAGACATACATGGAAGGCAACATACCAACGTACTAAGCTGGGCTTGTAGCGAAAAGGTATCGTTATCAACATTGTGTCGATTACGACGAAACCTTTTACCTGTTGCCACGGTTAAATCCATTTGGATAATGCTTGCTAATGCTGCATGTTTCATTTATGAAATATGGCAGCTGAATGCCAAAACTGATTTCCTTAACGGAAACCTTTTGGAGGATGTTTACAACATCCTGACAGTTTTGTCGTACTAAAACAAGCAAACAAGGTTTGCAAGTTAATTCGATCCATGTATGGATTGAAGCAAGCATTGGGTTCTTGGAACTATCGTTTTGATGTAATCATAATAGAATATGATTTAATTCAAAACGAAAATGATTCTTGTGTATATAAGGAGGTTAGTGGGAGCGCACTGACATTGAATGTCCTAAATAATGATGATATGTCATTTCTTGGAAATGATATCCCATAATAAAATCGGTGAAAGCTTGGCTTTCATGAAAATTCTCCGTAGAATACTTGGGAGAAACAACTTTTATTCTAGGAATAAAGATCTACTGGGATAGATCTAAAAGTTGTTGGCACTCTCCGAGAACTCGTACATTGAAATAAATGTACGCGACCTGGTGTCTCATATGCTTTGAGCATATGGAGTCACAATCAGGCCAATCCAAGTGATGGTCACTGGATTGAAATTAAGAACATCCTTAAGTATCTTAGATGATCTAAGGATGTTTTCTTAAGTTATGGAGAAGGAGAACTTGAAGTGACTGGGTTCACCGTTGCAAGTTTCCTAACCGATAAAAACGACTATAAGTCGTAAAAAAGATACTATATAGTTTGAATAACGGAACAATGAGTTGGAAATCTTCCAAGCAATATATTGTTGCCGAACAAACAACAAAAGCGAAATTGCTGCAGCTGAGGCAGCAATTGAAGCCTTTGGATTGATAATAATCCTAATCAGATTAGGAGTAGTTCTGTTAGCAGCTGAGCTAGGCTACAACACAGGCTAAAGAATTAATGGTCTCATCAACGATCCAGATATATACTTCAAATATTCATCTGATTCGTTCGGATCATACATCGTGGCGAGATGTGATGATCGAATAAATCGCATCAGATGATAACACTGTAAATCCGCTGACGAAAGCATATTCTCAGCAGAAGTTTGAGCGAACCGTACATAGTTCGGGTGTAGGACACTTGAGTGATTGGCTATAGGCAAGTGGGAGATTGTTGGACAATTATGACCCATAACATCACTATTTGTACAGATCATGGTGTTGTTGTACAAATTAACTATGTGACAAAGGAAATTGCTCTTTTATCATTTGTAATTAGATTACCAAGATGTATAAATGATAGAAGGTCCTTATGATTAGTTCCGGATTGAGATGATATGAGACAGTATCAATCCACAAAGGTTTAATCATTAAATATCCCTAGTCGTAGTATTATCGAGATTGGACATCGATAATGCGGAATAGACTAGCATTACACTTGTGCGTGTTGTGGGAGCATAACATCATAGTTCTCATATATTTGGGTATTGGATACTCATGCAAGTGTAATATGAGGTTGTGTTTACCGATGGTACGGAAACAGCTTCGCTCTGGATAGACCCCTCGGAATTCCATTGGTAGTATGACTATGTGTCTATGGAAGTCCGAATCAGGGTAGGTGTATTTGATCTTAACTTGAGACTTGCACCGCTAATACTTGCGACAATCAATATACTTTGGTTTTGGTCGTCCAGGGCTTTAACAGGTTCTGTGTACGCCTCTTCTGGGTATATTGAGAATCGTAGTGTATTGGGTGTGATGTCAAGATGAAAGTATCACTCTAGTCATAGTGAAGATCATGATCACGTAGGATACGGAACTGGTGCTCTTATATGCTGCAGCTATCGGGATATTATTACTAGGTCATGTTTATCCGATTATAGAGACTAGTTACCAGAGATCTGATATGTGCTTCGTACGGGGCAGACACAATTCCAGCCCCAGGCCTAGCACGTGACATCTGATGCTTGGATCGCAATACGCAATACTACTATACTACGCCTGATAAAGATTACATATTCCTTTAAGAATATTTCTGGAGAATGGGTAGGCATGGTGCTTTGCTAGAAGCCAACCATGTCTTGTAAATCGATAAAAAGTAGTACTAGGTACGTACGTGTTCGGATAGTCCGACGACCGATTTACTGCCAACATATCCGGGGATCTCATGGGTCGCTTCTCGAAGATTCACCGATGACGTATGACTCGCACATAATTAATCTGGGATTAATTAGATGAGAGAGAAAATTAATTTAGGATTAATTACGGAAATATTTTATCTGGGATAAAATATTATTTAAAGAGAGAGAACGATTAATTTGGAATTAATCTATAAAATAATATATTCGATATATTATATGAAATTAGATTTTGACGCGGAATTAAAATTAGATTTTAATTCGGGCGAACGAGTTAATTTAGAATTAATTCGTTAGCGACGTGAATAATAATTTTACTAGGCATAATTATTTAATTAAATTTGATTTAATTACGTCGCAACGGAAAATTCTTTAATTCGGAATTAGCGAATCCGAGCCCGGGAGTGTTTGCGGGCCCACTCGCATTTCGAATCAAGTGCGGCCCACAAGTCACATCAAGCGTCAAATCATTAGTCATTCAAGTGATGGATGTCTTGTCACTTTGAGTGATGTGATGCCAATCACTATTCATGAGTGATGTGAGTTGTTGGAAGGCTTAATTGCCTTGTACCTTTTTGGAAAAGAGTGAATTGGCATTTGTTTTTTGAAAATCAAATACCATATACACAACACACAAACACAACTTCTCTTTCTCTCTCTCTCCCATTCGGCCAAGGGCCAAATTCTCTCATTCTCCATTTTTGACAATGCCGAGAGTTGGAAGAAGAAAATGTGAAGATTAGTGCAAATTTTCACAAGTGCTAGCACACATTAGGAGTCATACAAAGGTGATAGGGAAACCCACCCATGGGCATGGAATCCACACCCACACTTGGAGCTTGACCGAAACTTGGAGAGCACAAAAGGGAGCCATTGCCGAGAGCTTCATGGAGGAGCAAAAAGATATTTTGTGTTCATCGTATCAAAATCCGATCAATGTAAGTATGATTCCGCCATACTTCTTTGTTGTATTCACATGTTTTACGCTTAAATCGATATTGGTTTGACCTTAGAAACTCAACACAGATCACTGTCAGTACCATTGAATTTTGAAATTCCGGAGAAAATATGGTCTGACAAAAATCCCTCTTATTCTCACCTGAGAGTATTCGGTTGTTTAACTTTTACACATGTATCCAAGGAGCTCAGACAAAAGCTCATTGCAAGAACTACTCCTTGCTTCTTTATAGGCTATGAAGATGAGGAGTTTGGTTACAAGTTATGGGACCCGAAGGAAAAAAAAAGGTCATCACAAGAAGGGATGTAGTGTTTTATGAAGACCAGACAATATAAGACATTGAAAGGCTCACGATATCTCCTAATTTTAGTGCCAATAGAATTGATTCAAATCCAAACCCAACACCAGCACAATTGGCCACAAATAATGATAGAGTGTATGATGAAATGCTAGAAGAAGAACAAGAGAAGGACAAAGAGAATGTTGATCAGGGGGAGCCGCAACCTGCTCCATCAGAAGCTACATGATCATCCACAAATTTGGATGACGACAGACCTCCAGAAACCAGTGAACCTCAGGTACGAAGATCTGAGTGAGGCCAGATTCCATTAACCAGATATTCAAAATCTAACTATATTATGCTCACTGATGAGGAAGCACTAGAGATATTTTAAGAAACTGTTTCTCATAAAGACAAAGAAAAATGGTTGTAAGCAATGCATGATGAAATGAAATCTCTGCAGAAAAATCATACTTATGAGATAGTCAAGCTCTCACAAAGCAAGAAGATACTAAAGAACAAATGCGTGTTCAAGTTGAAGAAAGATGGCAGCGAAAGTGTGGTGAAGTATGATGGCGAAAGTGTGGCGAAAGTGTGGTGAAATATAAAGCCCGATTAATACCCAAACGGTTCCGGTTCCGATTTCGGTTCAATATTTAATATGGAACCAGAACCGTTCGGTTCGGTTCCAGTTCGGAACCGAACCGCCGGCCACCTCTAGACATGGCCACAAAGATGATGGTGTTGTTGTCGCAGTCGAACAGTCTTTTCAAGCACTTCAATTTTATTTTATTTTCAGAAAGAGATTCGTATTTCAGCCTCCACTTAAGCGTCATTGCATATGTCATTCCATTGTGAGGCAACTACAAGATTATGATGAACCCACAAAACTCAATTATTTTATTATTTATTATTTATTTTGATTTTAGACAACCATCTCAGTTAACATTTTTGTTTTTTTTTTGGGTCAGCTTTGTAGAAAATTCTGAATATTCATAATAATTTTTCAATAGGGATATGAGACGATTTTTGACACGATTGAAAGTTTCCGTAGAAATTCAAACTATTTTTTTTATTAGATAATCTAGAAGAGATCGAAATTGATAAATTCCAATCCGATTACCAATCTAAATACACATGTTGGGATTTAATGTTATTCAACAAGAATCTTATAAAGATTATAGACTTATTTCTTTCTCGTATATATATTATAAGTGATATAGATTTTCGAATTATGTTGGGTAAATTCCTTTATAAAAAACAAAATTACAAATTTATATAATTTCAGAAAGAGAAACAAAAAAGTGATTAGTACGTAACGTTAACCTTTTCATATTTGATACAAGAGTGAAGAGACTTGGAAGTCATTCTGTCTAATCTTAAAAGATAGAAAGGATAAATAAAAAATAAAAAAATAAAAAAAGCATGTGCTTTTTATTGATTGGTTGTGTAGCAATGAAGTGGCAAATGCTGACCTTTCTTTGAACAAAACCCCTTCAACTTCATCTTGGCGGTGGCGTAGCTTCTCCTGGTAACCTTCCAAATTCACCGCTCCCTCCCTCACTTCAAACCTTTTTTTGTTATAATATTATTTATTATATTTGAGTTTTGTTATACTATTCACAAGCATAAAAAGATGTACCTTATGGTATTTTTTGTTAAGCTGAAAAATGGAAACTATGTTTTGAATTAGAAATTTCTTATTTAAAAAAAAATACTAATTTATTTGGAAAATAAAATTGTTAAATATAAAAAGTTTTATCGAGACCTGTCTAGATAATGTTATTAGTAATTTTTTTCCTTTTTGTCATAACGAGATCCCATCTCATATGTGATTAAAATTGACAAATTGCTTTACATTTCATCACCATCCAAGAAGATAGTTTTGTTATTGAAGCTCAAAATAAAAATCATCCACGAAGTTTAGGAGTGTGCATTAATCGGTTTTAATTTATTAATCGAATCGTTTCAACCAATTTTTTTTATAATAGTTCGGTTATTGTGATTAAATCGGTTTTTTCGGTTAAGATTTTTCATTTTTTCCATTTTTCGGTTCGGTTAAGGTTATGAGATTTGTATAACCGAACCGACCAAATAACCGATTATAAATCATAATTTGACTTTATATATATTTTTAATTAAAATGAAATTAAAATTTTCACATTTTGCCTCTAATGAGTGTAGTTGTAGACTGTTTTTTGATGAATTTAAATTTATATTCTGTTGTTAAACACATATATGTTTATCTTTTTGATGAATTTAAATTTGTATTAATGTGTTAATATGGATTGTTATTTGTGGAGATTCTGGACTGTTAATAACCGAATTAACCAAAACCGATCGAAAAATAATGGTTAAGTTGATTAATGGTTATGTGTCATCATATGGTTAAATCAGTTAAATATTTACTTAACTAAATAATTTCGGTTCGATTAAAAAATCAAGAATTAGCCGACCGAACCGATCGTCACACCCCTAACGAAGTTATCGGAGAAAAACCTTTTTAACTTTTTTTCAAGAAAAGGGGAAAATCAAAGATATAAATATATTTAGTGAATGGATACCTTAAAATAATAAGCATTGAATCACTAGAATAGACCAAGTCAATAAATAAATAAATAAATAAAATAGTAAAAGTGTCGTGCAGATGCATCGTGCATCAGGCATCAACAACACGGTTTTGGGAGAATCATGTTAGTTGTGTGGGCCCCACCAGCCACCAAGCTTCAACTTCAATGCTTCTGTGTAGTACCCAAAAATTATATTATATGCCGGGTGTATATACTATCTCTCACAGCAGGTGGGCCCTATTACTGTGCGGAACCCGCCTGCTGTGAGAGATATGACATATACACCCGACACATGATATACCGACTCGTAGTCCCCCTCTATTATTCATTCCCAATCATATCACAATAAAAACAAAAAGCGTCCCTTCAACGGCTGTGATTTGTTGACACAATTGACCCACATTGCTATATCAGGCGTTGATGCAATTATTGATCAAATAAAAGGTGGTGATTGATGGGTTGACAAATTCTAGTGTCATAATAATAACACACAATAGTCTCCTTTGTCACTGAGATTGGTGTGGTGATAATATATGGACTCGGTGGAGCTCCATTTTTCGTTTTCATTTGATTGAGATGGAACTGTCAAGCTGAAGAGGAACACAGCATCTAAGCTATCTTCAATCTGGTGAGTCAATGTAACTACTCGTTTTTATTTTCTGACTTTTTGATTTATTTCAGTTTTTTATTATTGGTAAATTTTATCTTTGTCAATTTTTTTTTTTTGGCATGTTAGGCTATGAAAAATGAAAATTTTTTTTTTGAATTAGGGGTTTTTGAATTAGTCTTTTTTTAACTGAGGAAACATGAGATTTTGGATTTTTTTTTTTTTTTTTTTTCAAATGTATTGGGTTATTTACATGCTGTGAAATTGTAGCTGAAAGTAACAATTTTGTAATGATACTTCAGATATGGGATTTTGGGTTGTGTTTGAATTGAAGAAAGATGTGATTTAACGGTGATTTATATACACTGAGATAATTCTATTTGATCTTTTGGAATTTGTTCTATCCTCAAGAATCTTAAATTTAATTTGGGGATCTTGAGTTTGCTGAAAGATGAGACTTTTACTATGATTTAAATTTATCCTCGCAGTTCTAGGATAAGCAATAGAGCCTGATTTAGGATCTTAGGTTAATAACTGGTGGAAAGATTGATGGATAGATGGGGTTTGATTTTTTAGTTGTGATAGCATATTGCGTTTTACAGAAAAAAGGCGGTTTCTATGTTTTCCTGATCTTTGAGTACTTTAAAATGATTTAATAATTAAAATTCTCATGTTATCTTTCCCTTAAGCTTTTGTTTCATGGCATGAAATCTGTTGGTGAAACTTGATCTAATAGTAGATAATGATTTTAAGGTTGAATGCAAAATAAATGTTATTTTGGTTAGTTAAGATTTTAGTTATGAACTTCTAATGGAGATCATGATTTTGTTATATGATTAAAGATCATTCCTTTTTTATTTTATGTGTGCGTGCACGCGCGTGTATATTTGTTCTGATCATACTTTATCTAGTATCTGATATACATTAGGTATAAATAAATCTCTATCGGCTACATCCTCACAGTAGGGGCACGGTCTCGAATGTAGTCACGAAAAAATATTCATAAACCGTATTGACAAGACGGACCATGTAATATGCATCAAATACATAAATTACATAAAACCTTATTATTTAGGGATTTTCCGCAAAAGATTTTTTTAATTTATTTAATCAAATTAAATAAATACATCCATGCAACAAGTAAAGAATAAATTAAACATTGAATTTAAAAGGCATAATCATATTAGGGGCCAAGAATCAGACTAGCTCTGATACCATTTTGTTGGGGTTTTATGGCGGAATATCGGTAACGCAGCGGAAACGTGGAAAATCAAAATTTTCCGATTTCAAAATTTTTCTTGGATCAATTAAATAAACTTATTTATTTAATTACCCAATTGTCAAATTCTAAAAAATTACACAAGAGATCAAATTTCTTGGTAATTACTGAATTGCCCTATAACTTTGCAAATTGATCATTTTAGTCCATAAATTGTCAAATACAATTTTGGATGATTCTAAATCACTTCTAAAATGATTTCAAACATATCAAAAACATCAAAATCAGATTTGCAATAAATCCCCAAACTTTTCTGAAATTGCCGAGAGCACCCCACATTTTCGGTTTATTGCAATTTGGTCCCTTTGTGTTCTAAACATGCCAAGATCAAATCCAATCAACCCAAAATTTTACATGCATAATATACACTCCATAATACATCACATATATGAAAATCCTCAAATTTGGAGAGGGTTATGAACCCTAATTTTTCAATTTCATCAAATTGAGCAATTTTACCAAATCTTTAAAATCCAACACTTTAATCCATTCAATACTTCACCAAACAAGCCTCACCACTTTGAAATAACTCTAGAACAATTCTAGGTCACCAAGGAGTGGCTAAACAACTCTAGAATGACAACTTCATTTTCCAAAAATCAAAAGTAAGCCTTTGAAACCATTTCAAGGTTACTTACATACATCAATCTTTCATTCAAGTTCACAACCATATAAACACAAACTATAAGAGTAGAGATAACATCAAAGCATCACAAAATGAAGCTAAGCATGTTAGAAACATATTTCATGTTGAAGATATTAAAGAAAGACTTACAAAAATAAGCTTTTTCAAGCCTTTTCCCTTTAGCCTTCAAACTTTGCTCTCAACTCTCTTTTATGTTATTTTTGGTTTCAAATGAACTTATGCAACCCTAAAAATGAAACAAACAATTTATACCTCCTCCATTAGGGCCTTGGCCGAAATTAGGTAGTATAAATATCTAGATATTTAGTTTTTTTTTTCATTTAATTTACAACTTGTCAACTTGTTTTCTAAATCATTACACTTTAATGAATTATTCAACCAAGTCAACAATTGCAACTTAAAAATTTAACAATTATATTTAATTAAGGGCATGGCCGAAAATTAAAGAAAATAAAAGAAAATTGATATTTCAATTTTAAACAATTTAAAATAAATATCCAAGGAAGTCAAATCCAATTTGACAACATTTTCCTTTAATGTAAAGTCAAACATTTACACTTATAATCATTTCCTAACTTTATCATTTGGTAAGATATTTATATTTTAATTATATTAATTATTTAATAATTAAATAAATAAATAATTAATTAAATACAAATATCTCAAATATATGTATTATATTTATTTTAAATATCTCAAATACATATATAAATGATATATGTCAAATACCTTTATTTGACAATTTATTAATGTGTATTTAATAATATCATATATTAAATACAAATACACATTAATTAGGAAATGACGGTTCGGCCCGTTTGCATGTATTTTTCGTTTAACGTTTAAACGATTTATAAATAATCACAATTATTTATAAAAGTCGCCCTAGTGCTCTACGAGTATATTTCATTAGTGAGACTCTCTAGATTCAGGTATATCCGTCACAAAATCCAATTTCGTGTCCATAATTTACCCACCCGTAAATTATGACGACCACGGATAAACTAGCTGAATCATACAGGTCGAGGTCATTGCATACGTATAATCCCTCCGTCACAGGTATCCGGATAATCCCAGAGATATAGATGTAAACGTCAAATCTCTATAGGTATTATCCTGTCGACGTTTCTATTAGCAATCTCTAAATAACACTTGGAACTTACTTCCGAAGTTTACTGTGGCCACAGATTTAACAGATTGCTAATCACATATGGACTACCTATGCTCTGTACACAGAACTGACAGATCCTCTTGATACACACAGGATATCCTGAGGATCGGTCCACACCCAACGAACAGGCGGATGTCTGATCTAAATAGATCGGTGACGTGAATGCCATCTTAAGTGTGGAGGATGTCTCATATATCCACAATGGTATCTCAAGTCGAAGGACCACTATGCTACTCAACCTGAGAAGGTTCTTATTGACGTTGGTGTACCATCCATTAAGAATCTTCGGTGAGTCGTTCAATGTTTATCCACTATAAACACCTACATGTCTATACGAGTCTCTCCAGACTCATGGTTCATTGGGATAAACCATCGGACCAAGTCTCGATATATGACATGTACTGGTCTCAACGGATTTGACTAACCGACCCGTGTTAGTAAATCTTGACCAGGAACAATATTTGATAATATACATTTAGCAGTGACACTTCCCAATGTCAATTACAAACTACCTTTGTAATTGTGTACTGCAATATATATTATCGGGCCTTTGTCTAATATATACATATCACTAAACCACATTTAGTTTCAATCTAATCGTAATCAGATCGAATACGTATATAAAAACAATAGGTGCAACCATAAATAAGTAATATTATGGAAAAAAAGAATTGATCGTATTCATGAATCAGACATAAATACGATGCGGATTGGCACTCTGAGCACCAACCCCAACAGGGGCAAAGCATGGCCCATGTTGTGCCTTGGCACGGCACGCCCACGGGCCAAAAGTCTTGGCCACGTGGGTCGTGTCGTGCCATCGTATCCCACAACAATAGGCCATGCCGTTCCAAACCCGTACGGACTCGTGCCGAGCCCACGGGCCTAATGGGCCGCCCGACCATCTCTATTTTGATATATGGATCCACTCATATGTAGTGGTGGCACTCCAATCTTGTGTTGGGGTTTTTATATTTTCCTGTTGTTTTTGCATGAATAATTGCTCTTTTCTTCAATTTATACAACATTTGTTCGGGGGTTTGATGGGATAGTAGCAAGTTTGAAAATACGGTTTAACCCTTGGCATAGAGAGGAATTGGTTGCCTTGAGAGGATGCTAGGATTGAGGCGTGGTAGGACGTTCCAGATTTCTGTTAGGAGGGCGCCTCGATCGTAAACGGAAAATAATCCAAAATACATTCAGTCTTCATAATTCATATTTATGTTAAAAAAAAACTATTGATAACTAAGCCACAATAATTAACTTCTTCATATTCATAGTTGTTAAAAAATATTGTAACTAATCCCTAATAAGCTATCATTAGTATCTGCGGCATGAAGCTTGGGTCAAAATCTTTGTCATCATCAGATGGCTCATCATCCAAAGAACCTCCTTCAATTTGTATTCTCTTCATCCACTAATTGTGGAGTTCCCTTTCCCTACAAATAACATAAAGTTGATTATTTTTAAATTTTTTATATAAATTGCATATTTGTACAAGATTAATTTGTTTTATAAAGAATTCAAAACGACGAGTTTTGCACCCCAAAACGTCGTTGTTTCGGTGGGAAATACAAAAAAATGTCTTGAACATGAGGCGGCCGCCTCAGACCGCCTCACGCGAGTCAGCGCGAGGCGGCTGAGGCGGCCCGCCTCACGCGGTGAAAGGCGGGAAAATTGGCTACAGAGCATTAAAGCGGCCGCCTCGAGGCGCCGACGCCGAGAGGCGGCGATTCGGCGCTCGAGACGCGCATCGAAAAACGTATTTTTAAACACTGCATACTAAGTGGAAGCAAAGCTTATGAATTAGAGCTCTTTGGTCTCCCAGACGGTATATTAGATTTATCATTTTCTATAATATATTGTATATAGGTGATGTAAAAGTGTTTATGTTCAATTCGTGTATTATATTGTTCCATTTCTAGTTAGGAATATGTATTCACCAATACTATGCCTAGGGGAGAAGACCATATCAGTACCATAAATCTTCTCCTTAAAAGTATTTTTTGTGAATCTATTTTCCTACTTGTTACAGGAAATACATAGTTTACATATTAATTTATGTTGTAAGATTTTATTTTAAGTAATGTGAATTTTAGTTAGGTTTTATTTAAGTAATCTTGAATTTTAAATATTCCTAAATAATTTTTAAAACAGAGTTCTCGATCTTATAATTATATCGTTTACAATAATATATAATTTGGTTATGAGCTCATTTATAATATGTATTTTGAAGGAAGGAAAAAAAAAAAAAACCTCGATTACGAATTTACGATGATGGCATGTGGGCCAAATCCGCGCCTATATATATACATACGTGTGTATATTTCTGATAAAATAATTACGCTGTTACTATTTCCTTTTTTAATCACTTCACTTATCGAGTTCGTATTTTTTTAATGTTGCAACAGCAGCACAACAGACGATGATGATGATGATAAACACGATAGAAGTTGCCGTGCCTATCCATGTTAACATCAAGCCTCGTGTCACCACCAATTCATTTAAATCCATTTCGAGCATCAAACTCAGAAAGAGAACGACGAAAACTGAAGCATTGGAAGCAAAAACGACCGTTGTCTCTTTGTCATTTAATCAAACAGTTGACGGGCAATTGTTGGGGAAAACCGATTTTGGTGAGAAAAATAAAGAGAAAAGCAAAAGCAAGAAAAGGATTTTCTTCTTAGACGTTAATCCACTTTGTTATGAAGGAAGCAGGCCCAGTTTGCAATCATTTGGTCGTTGGATGTCACTTTTCTTTAATCAAGTTAGCCATACTGACCCTGTTATCGCTGTAAGCTAAGCTCTTATTGTAGTAAATTCTCTAAATAGGTATATGTATATATATAGTATGGTTGCAAGGAGGGTCATGTCCCTTGAGTAGTGGCCTTTGGGAAAGACACTAACATGTAGGGACATGACCTCTAGAATTGAAAGAACATGCCTTTAGGCTCCAAAGGGTTTAAGGAAGGGGTATAACTCTTAGGAGGGTTACACCCCAAACCAAAGGGGTGCCCTCAAAGGCACCCTTCCATGTCTATTTAAAGGGGTCTTCATGTTCATTCAAGGGATGCAGAATTTTAAGAAGTCTTATGTCACATCATTTTCATTTTTGAATCAAGAGAGAGATTCCACCATTGTCTTAGTTCAAGATCTTGTTAAGGTGTGCCCCTT
This sequence comes from Zanthoxylum bungeanum, assembly GCA_019454045.1. Taxonomy (NCBI): domain Eukaryota; kingdom Viridiplantae; phylum Streptophyta; class Magnoliopsida; order Sapindales; family Rutaceae; genus Zanthoxylum; species Zanthoxylum bungeanum. Next base: position 148,509 of record SKCR01039097.1, on the reverse strand, counting down.
GAACAAGAGGAATCCAAGTTATCCTGGGAGGACGTTAGCCACAAAATCCGTAGAGCACCGAGACGGGGCTAATAAGTTCTTAAGGACAGAGACAACTCGACTTGGACTTAAAGTTTTCAGTGTCTTCTTCGTTTTCCAGGTTTTTTCTAAGTTTTAGGGTTGGCATGTTTGTGTAGATTTGATCTCATGTTTATGTTCTGGTTTTGATTTGATTTGATTGATGCATGTTCATTTTAGTTTAGTGACACCATTTCCCCAACACTTATCTCTTATTGTTTATATTTGGCTCAAGTACTTCAAACATTGTAGTGTTGAATTGTTAAATAATATATTACATACATACTTTAGTATACTTTTAACTATTTTCAAACTTTAGCTGTACTTAGGATACGGTAATGATTGCGTTGAGGTGCTGTGGCTTTTTATCTGCAACTGTTGTGGAATGGAATCGCTAGTTGTTTAGTGTAGCTGTTGTGCCTTCAATATTAAGTAGAAGCATAAGAGATGCAATTTTACCAAACATTTTAGAGGTAATCTCACCTTGAGGTACTGGGTTCAAATCCAGATGTTTGTGGGCGTGGCTTGGTTGTGTAGGGTTCAGAATCTCACCTTGAGGTACTGGGTTCGAATCCAGGGGAGTGCGTTTCTTGTAAGAGCCTAGAACAGCCGGGGGGTTTTACCTGCTCCGCTTAAGCCCGAAAAGGGTGGTTTGGCGGCGGGATTTCCAACGATTCCAAAAAAAAAAATGTTGGTGGCTCAGAAATGTTTTCATTTGCAGGTTCTTGATGGGGAAGGGGGAAGTGAGCATCGTAGACAGTTATTACCTTCATATAAAGCTCATAGGAGAAAATTTTGGGGCAATTAACGGCTACTCAAAGATTCTCAAGGGGGCATGTTGGGAGGTCACATCAGTTCATTTTAGATGTTCTCGGAAAATGCAACGTGCCTGTGAGTGAAGTTTCTTACTTATTGCTTGTTTAGCTTTCTTTCAATTGTGTAAGCATTGAAGTGTTCATTAAATGTGTTATGATCTGGTAAATTGTGAGGCAACTGCCTTAGAAATTATAGTTTATTCATTGTCAGCTTCAAATTCTGAAGAGACTACTATCTTGCATGTTGCTGAATGAGCTAAAAACTGGTTTTAGCTGAAAACTTTCTTACAATGTTAACAATAAAAGATATGAATAAATAGGTAAATAACTAACAACATTCCTTCAAGATGAGCATTCAATGAAATTTTGATTTTTACTTGACAGTTTAACTCCAGTCATATTGAAATTTGTTGCTTTCATATTTTCGTGGTCCCTTGTGATCGAACGGAGTACAGGACCATACATGCATAAAAAGAAATGTTCTTGGATCCATATTTTATTGTTGGAGTTTCATTAGTGAAAATACAAGCTATTGCAGGTTGTTAAAGTTGAAGGCCAAGAAGCTGATGATGTTGTGGCTACACTTGTTAGTCAAGTCTTGCAAAAAGGTTACCGAGCAGTTATTGCCTCTCCTGACAAAGATTTTAAGCAGTTGATTTCTGAAGATGTGCAGTTAGTTATGCCTCTGCAAGACTTGAATCGATGGTCCTTTTACACCCTAAAGCACTACATAGCTCAATATAATTGTGATCCGCAATCTGATTTGAGCCTTAGTAAGTACTCAACACATTGTTGTGATATTAATACTCGAATAGCTGCTCTCACCTTTATGAACCACTTGTAGTATTGTGTGTGTGTGTGTGTATTTAAGTTAACCTCATTAGAGCTTATAATTATGTAGGATGCATCATGGGTGATGAGGTTGATGGTGTTCCTGGAATCCAACATGTGGTTCCTGGATTTGGTCGTAAAACTGCCCTAAAGCTTGTGAAAAAGCATGGTTCATTGGAAAAATTACTAAATGCTGCGGCAGTAAGAACTGTGGGTAGAGAGTATGCACAAGAAGCTCTCACAAAACATGCTGATACCTGCGAAGAAATTATGATGTCCTTGCCTTGAGAAGGTATTATCTTTCGTTCTTTTATTGCCCTGTCATCCTCCATTCTCAATGAAATGTAACCTGTTAGAGCATTTACCCGACGAAATAGTTTATTTCTATTCCTCTTTGTGCTCGTTAGTTTTTGATGTGCTTGGATTACAAAATAATACAGGGATATTGATGTTCATCTTAAAGAGGAATGGTTGGTAGAAAGAGATACATGCAATGATTCAATAACTTTTTCCAACTGCTTTGGATCATTGGAAGGAACCCGGAAGAGGGTCACTCGCCAAAACAGATTACAATCTTCAAATGGTTAAGCCCCAACAAGATCTCAGTGTACGGATGTTTGACATGTGAGACTAACAGGGTCAATTGGTGGTGTTATGCCACATGAAGTGAAGACTTCAAGCATGCATGTTCCAACAACTGGGCAAATGTAGTCGGAATCATTTACACAGCAGTTTGTTGAACGATGTTGCAGGAGAGTATACGACAAGGTATTGTTCTCATGGGGCAGGGCGGCGTTGAAGACAGTTTTCAACGCCGCCCTGATTCATCTGTAAAAACTGGTTCTCTGATTCTCTGATTTATTGTACAAAGCTTACATACTAAAATGTTAGAAACCAGATCATCACTTGTATTTCACTGATACTAGGCAGACTTTAGGAACATTTGCAATCCTATATCTGCCTACATTATGATGCTCAATTATCTTATATTCGTATTTGTAGATTAAAATACGAATTTTTCTTATGTTCAATTATCTTATGTTCGTATTTGTATATAAGCTCCTCCAAACAACCAATTTATCTCCACCTTTCTCTGGACTTGAGGCCCAGAAATCTCCCTCTTCAGGTAATTAATCACACTTAATTCTCAGCTATAGTAGTCATCGCTATGATGAAAATATATTGAGAAATTATATTTAACTTGGTAAATTATGAAAATTTTATTTTTAAGCTAAACATTGTGCGAATTATATTTAGCTAATTCATTTTGATGAATTGGCCTGGAAAATACATGCGTCTCCTTGCATGCACCAATCATTATTATTTTATTTTTTCTTTTTTACTGTAAATTTTAATTCTCTGTTTGATAATTTATCACATCATTTTTTTTTAAATCCTTAGAAATTCCGCCGCCAAACCACTCCGGGCTTAAACATAGCAGATAAAACTCTCGGCTATTCCAGGCTCTTATAAGAAACGCACTCACTTAATTCAAATCCAGAACCTCAAGATGAGATCCTGAACTCTACACCACCAAACCACGTCCGTTGAGGACTTTAAATTTTCATTCATAATATTGCCTTCAAATTTATCACATCATCCTTTCTCTTAATGCTTCAATTTAATCTACAGTCTATCTTTCACCACTTTAGTGCACTAAATGAGTTAATTTTGGTAGAATCTAGTTATGAATTTAATGATATATTAGGGTAAATTTATTTTTAACTGTCACTAATTTTATTAGCAATTTTTTTTTTTTTTTTTTTTTAGTTGATTGTTGGAGTAAAAATTATTACAGTCTTTAGAAAGTCATAGAACAATAATTCTATTAGGATACCATGCTAATTCTATTAAAAAAATATTAATACGTTTACTTCCTTGCTTATCGAGTCTATGATCATGGTAAGGTCGAATCCTTATACTCGATATATTTTTAAACTCCATTTTGTAGATTTGATATCTCTAAGATATCGACTGCTTTGGCCAAAAACTTATATCCATAACTTGGAGTTTCCTTGAAACATCTCAAACTTTTATTATCAAAGCTATCAGATCCCATCTTGAAGCATACATGATTTCGTACGTCAATCGCTCAAGGCCATCTAACATTTATCAAATGACGTGGATAATCGAATGAGGATATACTAGTGAACCAAGAGTACTATCGAACAAATCATCATATGATCTTAGGTGAGAGCATATGACGACACTAATGTATTATTACGAAGATCAATGACCTTATATAATATTATCATGTGATCTTATGCTTCTGCGGTCGTGTTCGATATTTCATTCTATTAATGTAACATCTATTGTTTGTGTCTAAGGGTGGCAGTTTAGCCCGCGGCCCGGCGGGCTTTGGCCCGACCGGGGTGGAAAAAGCCCAGGCCGTGCCTTAAAATGAAATCCCGGCTCGGGCCCGGGCCGGGCTAAATTTTAAATATTTTATATATATATATATATATATTATATATTTTTAATATGTTTGTATCATTTTTATTTATTTTTAACATTTAAATTGTTAATTTATCAATGAAACTTGTGATTTATTTATAAATTGTCTTTGTATATAGTGTAACTATATTTTATATTTATATATTTTAATTTTAAATTTTTTTTTAAATTCGGGCCCAAAAAAAATCCCCGGTCGGAAGACACCCGGGCCCGGGCTTTTTTTTGTTGGCCGGGCCCGGGCTTTTTTTTGTTGGCCGGGCCATTGCCACCCTTATTTGTGTCATTATGATATGAGACTCATCATATATTCGATTAACATCAAATGTCAATTTATGCGACACACAATAATATTGGTTGAGTGATATATTATTGTCCTGTATAATAATCACATTTTACCAAGAACTTAATTTAAGACATATATAAATATCGTTGACTCTCATAATCACAAACGTCTTTTGGATTAACGATATTCATCTGACATAATGTCTCGAGACATACACATACATCATGTGTAGATAACAAATATCTTTTATTAATAAATAATAAACTGTATTACAAATATTATACTTTAAATCATAACATCCATAATTATTTTAGGACATACACTCTAACACACCTTTCTCTGAGGCCCAGAAATCTCCCGCTTCAGGTAATTAATCACACTTAATTGTCAGCTTTAGTAGTCATCACTATCATGAAAATATATTGAGAAATTATATTTAACTTGGTAATTTATGAAAATTTAATTTTTAAGCCAAACATTGTGCGAATTATATTAAGTAATTCATTTTGATGAACTGGCCTGGAAAATACATGCGTCTTCTTGTATGCACGAATCATTATTTTTTTTTCCTTTTTTACTGTAAATTTTAATTCTCTGTTTGAGAATTTATCATATCATCATTTCTCTTAATTTTTTATTTATTTATTTATTTTTTGAATTCGTTGGAAACCCTATCGCTAAATCACCTCTTCTGAACTTAAGCGGAGTAGGTAAAACCCCCGACTATCAATGCTCTTACAAGAAACGAATTACCTGAATTCAAACACAAGACCTTAAGGTGAGATCCTTAACCCTATATCACCAAACTACGCCCATTAGATGTCATTTCTCTCAATGCTTCAATTTAATTTACAGGCCATCTTTCACCACTTTAGTGCACTAAATGTTACTAGATTTTACAATTTGCAGTTGTGTTGTTGTGTCAATTGTCTGTGCTGCAACTATAGTTAATTTGGGTAGAATCTAGTTATGAATTTAATGATATATTAGGGTAAATTTATTTTTAACTGTCACTACTTTTACTAGCAATCTTTTTTTTTTTTTTTAGTTTGTCATACATTTCTCAGTTGATTGTTGGTGTAAAAATTATTACCATCTTTAGAAAGTCATAGAACAATAATTCTATTAGGATCCCACTTAAGAAAAAGTAAAATAAAATAACATGATTCACTTATGGGGAAAATTGGGAGTGAGGTGTGGCTAAAAGAATCATTATATGTCAAGTATAAAAAGTTTGTAGGTGGGTGGTAAATATTTGTTATTAATTGCTTTTATGGTGTGAATTATCAAAATTTTTGATTTAGTAATATGCCAAATATTGGAACTTGCTTTACATGTGAATGTGTTTCACCGACACATCATCGACATTAGTCTAGTCATCACCATGTCCTACTACGTGTCTTGACATGTCATCCACCACGTGTTTGGACACGTCATCAGCGTCTGGCACGTCCACAACCACGTGTCGACATGACAACTTACTTGTAAAATTTCAAAGAGTTTCCTTGTAATCTCTGAAATTGATAGATTGGTCAAATCTTAAAGAAATTGTAATTCAACAATAAATTTTTTGAAATTTGTAAATTAATATCAGTGTTAGATTTAGACCAGCGGACATTCAAATCCATATATTTCAACTATTTTGGACATAACGGTGACCTCCGTTTTGTGTAAATCATCATCGAATTATTTGATTTCGTTATTTTAAGTTTTAACTCAAAAATGATAATAAAGGAGTCGTCATCAGATGTTATGATCAAGCTGACGGCGACTAATTATTCACTCTGGAAGCCTCGAATGGAAGATCTTCTTAATTGCAAAGATCTATTTGATATGATTGAAGAAAAAGGAGTGAAACCAAATTCTGTTAAAGAAAGTGACTCGGAGAAACTCAACAAGAGAACCCTCAGTCAGAAACTCAACAAGTGAAATTTACTTTTGACGCAAAGACTGCATATTTATGATGAGAGTCCTTGGTTACTCAACAATTTCACCAACTCAAGTTGCTTTGCATACTCAATATTTGAGTTGTTGTTTGATGCGAAAGTACTTGTGGGGTTCACGATACTCTCGGTTACTAAACACTTCAAAAAACGAAGTAGATTTAGTGGGATTCACCATTTTTTTTTCTTTCTTTTTTTTCTCTTTTTTTTCCTATTTTTGCAATTCTTTTTTTTTTTCCTTTTGTCCATTTTCTCTTTTTTCCACACATTTTTATTTGTATCATCTCCTAAACCTAGTGTCATTTCGGTCTTAACCTTTGAAAAGGGTCAAATGAACGTCAAGTTCTTTGACGGTTTCTACAAGCTGTGCCAGCATAAATTCTTTCTAAGTGTTTTACAATTCTAAGTGCAATTTTAGTGCCCAATTTTTGGATACTATTCTGCTAATGATTTTAAAGTTATTTTTTTTCCCAAATTTAGACATGCTCATTCTTATCGGAGATAAATTTTATTATAAAACCAAATTTATTTCATTGAACATTCAAAAGAGAGTCATCATATGATAATGAAAGGTGCAATGCAAAAATCATGCTTAGGAGTAGTGTTGGACAATTATGACCCATAGCATCACTATTTGTACAAAACATGGTGTTGTTGTACAAATTAACTATGTGACAAAGGAAATTGCTCTTTTATCATTTGTAATTAGATTACCGGGATATATAAATGATAAAAGTCCATATGATTAGTTCCGAATTGATAAGATATGAGACAGTATCAATCCATGAAGGTTTAATCATTAAAACATCACTAGTCGGAGTATTATCGAGATTGGACATCGATAATGCGGAATAGACTAATATTACACTTGTGCGTGTTATGAGAGTATAACGACATAGTTCTCATATATTTGGGTATTGGATACTCATGCAAGTGTAATAGGAGGTTGTGTTTACCGATGGTACGGAAACAACTTCGCTCTGGATATACCCCTCGGAATTCCATTGGTCGTATGACTACGTGTCTATGGAAGTACGAATCAGGGTAGGTGTATTTGGTCTTAACTTGAGACTTACATCGCTAATACTTACGACAATCAAAATACTTTGGTTATGGTCGTCCAGGGCTTTAACAGGTTCTGTGTACGCCTCTTCTGGGTATATTGAGAATCGTAGTATATTGGGTGTGATGTGAAGATGGAAGTATCACTCAAGTCATAGTGGAGATGATGATCATGTAGGATACGGAACTGGTGCTCTTATATGTTGCAGCTATCAGGATATTATGACTAGGTCATGTTTATCCGATTATAGAGACTAGTTACCAGAGATCCGATATGTGCTTCGTACGGGGCAGACACAATTCCAGCCCCAGGCCTAGCACGTGACATCCGACGTTGGATCGCAATACGCAATACTATGTATACTATGTCTGATAAAGATTACATATTCCTTTAAGAATATTTCTGGAGAATTGGGTAGGTACGGTGCTTTACTAGAAGCCAACCATGTCTTGTAAATCGGTAAAAACGTAGTACTAGGTACGTACATGTTCGGATAGTCCGACGACCAGATTTACTGCCAACATATCCGGGGATCTCATCGGTCGCTTCCCGAAGATTCACCGATGACGTATGACTCGCACATAATTAATCTGGGATTAATTAGTAGAGAGAGAAAATTAATCTAGGATTAATTACAAAGATATTTTATCTGGGATAAAATATTATTTAAAGAGAGAGAATGATTAATTTGGAATTAATCGATAAAATTAATATATTCGATATATTAAACGAAATTGGATTTCGACGCGGAATTAAATTAGATTTTAATTCGGGCAAACGAGTTAATTTAGAATTAATTCGCTAGCGATATGAATAGTAATTTTGCTAGGCATAATTATTTAATTAAATTTGATTTAATTACGTCGCAATGGAAAATTCGTTAATACGGAATTAACGAACCCGAGCCCGGGAGTGTTTACGGGACCACTCGCATTTAGAATCAAGTGGGGCCCACATATCACATCACGCGTCACATCATTAGTCATTCTTGTGATGTAAGTCACATCACTTTGAGTGATGTGATGGTTGTCACTTGTGATTGATGGTGGTGGTTGGAAGGCTTAAATGCCTTGTACCTTTTTTGACTTTGGTTTTTGGTATTAGATTTTTGAAATCTAAAATACACAAAAACAACAACACCATCTTCTCTCCCACTCTCCCTCACCATTCGGCCAAGGACCATTTTCTCTCTCAATGCCGAGAGTCACAAGGAGCAAAGGAAGGATTTGTGGCAAATTTTTCCAAGTGCCAACACAGTAAAGAGGTCATATAAAGGTGATAGGGAAACTGTTGGATAATATGACCCATAGCGTCACTATTTGCACAGATCATTGTGTTGTTGTAGCAAATTAACTATGTAATAAGGAAATTGCACTCTCATCATTTGTGATTAGATCACCATAGATATATAAATGAAGAGAGGTCCCTATGATTAGTTCCTGGATTGAGATGATATGAGACAGTATCAGTCCACAAAGGATTAATCATTAAATATCCCTAGCCGTAGTATTATCGAGACTGGACATCGATAATGCGGAATAGGCTAGTATTGCACTTGTGTGCGTTGTAAGGGCACAACGACATAGTTCTCATATATATAAGTATTGGATACTTATGCAAGTGCGATAGGAGGTCGTGTTTCACCGATGGTACGGGAAACAGCTTCGCTCTGGATAGACCCCGTGGAATCCCATTGGTAGTATGTCTGCGTGTCTATGGGAGGCCGCATCAGGGTAGGTGTATATGGTCTTAACCTGAGACTTGCATCGCTAGTACTTGCGACAATCGGTAAACTTTGGTTTTGGTGGTTGGGGGATCTTAACTGGTTCTGTGTTCACCTCTTCTGGGTTTATCAGGAATCGTAGTGCACTGGGTGTGATGTCAAGATGGAAGTGTCACTTCAGACATATGGAGTTGATGATCACGCATGATACAGAACTAGTGCTATATAAAAGGTTGCAACCGTCGGGACAATATGACTAGGTCAGTATTGCCCAATTTAAAGAGACTAGTTGCTTGATGTCCGATATATGTTTCGTACGGGGCAGACACATTTCCAGCCCCAGGCCTAACATGTGATCGTCCGATACTGGATCGATGTACGCGATACAATACAATTGTATACTACGCTTGATATAGATCTTAATATTCTTCAAAGGATATGTCTGGAGAATTGGGTAGACTTGGTGCTTTGCTAGGAGTCGACCTTGTCTCGTAAATCGGTAAAACGTAGTACTTGGTACGTACGTGATTCAGATATTCCGACGACCGTATTTACTTACAATTTATCCGGGGATCTCATGGGTCGCTTCCCGATAATCCACCGATGACGCACAACTCGCACTCTTGAATAATCTGGGATTATATAGAAGAGAGGGAAAATTAATCTAGGATTAATTACAGAGATATTTTATCTAAGGTAAAATATCGTCTAGAGAGATAACGATTAATTTGGAATTAATCGGTAAATTAATATATTCGATATATTAAATAAAATTAGATTTCGACGCGGAATTAAAATTAGATTTTAATTCGGGCGAACGAATTAATTTAGAATTAATTCGTTAGCGACGTGAATAGTGAATTCGCTAGGCGTAATCATTTAATTACGACGCGACGGAAAAATCGTTAATTTGGAATTAGCGAACCCGAGCCCGAGTGTGATTGCGAGCGCATTCGTATTTCGAATTCGAGTGCGACATCGCAAGTCGCATCAAGCGTCAAATCAATCAGTCGCATCAAGCGTCAAATCACTTGTCACTTTGAGTGATGTGACTTGACAACATGTCACTTTAATAAAGGTGATATGAATAGTGATGGACAAGATGTGTAATTGATGTGCATAGTGTTTACCTTTTTCTTTTGACTTTTGAAATTCAAATTAAAGGTAAATTCAAGTGAAATTCAATTGAAATTCACTAAAGTGTATAAGATACACTTGAAATGCAAATCAAATTAACTTAACACAATTTTCTTTCTCTCACATTTTGCTCTCTTCTCTCACGCCAAAACAGAAGGAAAATAGACTGTTTTGGAAGCAAAATGGCGTGACACATGGGAAGCAAGAGTTGGGTTTTCATGGTGAAAATCGCAAGTGCTAGCACACTACGAGTCTTGCGAAGGTGGTAGGGAGGTTCGCCCATGAGCCGGGATCCGTCGGACGAAGCTCGGAGCTCCGTTTTCTCAGCTCAAAAACTGAAAATGTGGACAGTGGACTGCACAGTAGTGGGCGTCCTTGGCAGTGAGTTTAGTGGCTTGATTCGTCTCCAAATCGACTTAACCGATCGATGTGAGTATTCCGCTACCTTCGTCGATGTATTTACACATTAATTTCATTGCTTGTTTGATCTTGGGACCTTAATAAAAACCAACAGAAACCTATCTATGAGCATGGAATCCATACACCAAGCTTGGAGCTTGAAGATCCAACATGGAGCACAAATTGGAGGCAATGCCGAGAGCTTCAAGGGTGTAAGAAATTTTTGTGTTTCGTCGTATCGCAAATCCGATCAATGTAAGTATGATTCTGCCATACTTCTTTATTGTATTCACATTCTTTTCATAGCTTGAATGATCTTGGGACTATAGTAGAAACCCAACAATGGTATCAAGAGCCTTGATTAAGCATGAAATTGATTTAGGGTAAAATTTGGGTAAAATTGATTTGAGCATGATTTGATAAAATTATTTGATTAAGTATGCTTGAATGATGATAACATAGTGTTATGCATGATCAATTTCATGGAAATTGAATTGGATTGAATTTTCCCCAAAATTTAGGCTTGGCCGAAAGTTTAGTGCCCTAAATGTCATGGTATTTTTGTTTTTTGAATCATTGGATGAGTTTGAAAGACTTGGGAATTTTTGATTTAGAATTTAATTGGATTGAAATCGAAATTGGACAAAAGCCCTAAAATGCCGTGACTTATAAGCATGTAAATGAGTTGATTTTTTGATTTAATAATGTTGGACATGTGTTGATGATGATAAGCATGATTAATTGAGTAAATTAGTATTTTGGAAATGTTAATTTGGTTAATTAATTATGGAAATACACTTGAATTAATTGAATTGTGAAATTTGGAATTTTGTAATTTAATTAGTTGGTATAAATTTGGAATTGGGCTTTTAAAGTTGTATTTGGGCTTAATGGGCTTGGTTGGGCCAAGTATGGTTTAGGTTAATTGGTTGAATCCAATTGGGCCCAAAACCATATCCATAAAGTCCAAATATAATATAATGGACCTTTAAAATTTTAATTGGGCCTAAATTGATTTTGGCAAATAAGGGTGATTCCTTAATTGGGCTTTTGGTATTTGGGTTTGACCCATATTGACCAAAGTCCATGCCTTATAAATTAATTGAAAGTCCATTGGACTTTAATTAAATTGACATTGGATGTTAATTGGGATTTGAGACCCGTAATGATTAGATTTAGAATCTAAGCCGTAAAAGGCTCATTAAAAAGTGTAATTATTTAATTTGGAATTAAATAAAGAATTAGTATTGAATACAAATTAAATTGGATTTAATATTGTAGTTTGATATAATTCAAGAATTCGTACTTTGAGTACTTATTCTTAAAATGAGTTTGACTCGCGCAAATCAAATCGTTGTTTGAACATTGGATGATCATTAATTTCAGATTAATTAATTGGATTAGACTGATTGATAACATGCTTTGTGTGGATACATGGATGTGATGTATGAATAATGTATATCGGATGGATATTAGATGGGTGAGGGAAATTTTGGAAATTGTTGTAATAAATTTAGAATTTATTAAATTGGACCTGCGTGTCCAGCCTATTACCTATTGACTCTATGTAATTGGGTAGAAGTAAGTTTTGTGCTAGCGGGAGAGAGGAAAGTGAGATATTTGTTCTAGGAACAAGTTGTTTTAAATATCCATCCGCATATCATTATTAATTTTATTACGCGCCTTATTATGTTTTTAGAATGCATGTTTAAGGGTGTATGATGATACCTTAACAAAGATAATTAATTGGTTGCCAATTACGCGAAAAACCCTCAACATATATTAAGCGTTTTTCCTTCCATTGAATGATTCATTCTCAAGATCCAAGATTGACACTGGTTTATTGGCCAAAATCAAGACCTTTGTCCATCGCGGATGTGTTTGAATCATGAAGGATTTGTTCCATATCTTGTGTCTTGTCCAAGTTGCGATTTGTTGGCCAAAGTCAAGATCACTTCTTGTCCATCGACATCGATTACGAACCTTTCCAAGGTCAATGAGTTCCGCTTAACTGGAATCATTAAGTTTGTTGTGCCAAAGCCAATGCTTAATTGATTCAGAGGAAAAAGGTTAGGCAATATATTGGATATATTGGCATATATTAGATATGTGTTTCGGATTTGGATGTCCACCTACTGGATTTAGGAATTGGATGAGATCCAATTGATCTTAGAGATCTACCTAGTTAAATATCACACAGCTTGTTGGCCAAAGTCAAGGTTGTGTGTTATTTAACGGGATCCTAGCCCACTAGGAAACAAGGTTTCCCGAGTACTCAACAGAGGGTTAGAGGCTCGCCGAAAAATAGTGGGAGGCATGTATTAAATTTACAATTTCGTTTAGATACTTGCCAATACGCGCTCATTTCAATTTTTCGTCATTACTCGAATAAATATATTAGTTGGACTAATATTTAATCGTTGTTTTAAATTAAACAGTTAGACTGTATTCAAACTATTTCATTTATAGTTGATTATATAATTGGATTATAGTAATCAATATATTTGAATTTAATAATTAAATTATAGTTGATTATATAGTTAGACTATAGTAATCATTATATTTAATAGTACCTTAAATCATTGATTGGATAATTGGACTATAACAATCAAGATAACTGAAAGATTAGCGTTTAAAACATAAACATGAGTAAAAATGTCTTTAAACGGCTTTAATTTTTCAAATTGGGAATAATACCTCATGATAGTCCTGGGAACTAAGAAGTTACTCTATTTGATAGAGAAACCTCTTGGACCTAAGCCCGGAGTTGAGCAAATAGTAGAACATGATCTTTATAAGATTCATGTGATGATAACTTTAGTGCTCAATCCTTAGTGCTCAATCCTTTATACTTGATGCAATGACACTTTAATTCCGTCGTCAGAATTAAGGATTAGATCCTTGAATTATGATGATGAAATTAAGGATCTTTATAGATCTATTCTTAGATATTAGAATTACAAATTGCATAAGAATCTCTTTAGCTCGTGTATGTCAGAGGGTACATTTGTCGAGCACTAGGTGTCACAGATGATTGCTGACATCGATCAGTTAGGTAAGATGGGCATTACCTACGTGGTCGAGACTACCAAAGATTTGATCTTATAGTCTCTACCCGAAAGCTGGGGCAGGTTCATTGTGAACCAAGAGTAAACTCTTGGAGAGTTGATGGCTATGCTCAAGGAGGCAGAGCCATAGCTTCTAAAAGGGGCAAAGGAAAAATCATCACAGTCTTCTAGGAAGACAAAAGACATATCCCAAAATGTCTACCTGAACTGTGGCAAACAGGGCTGGAAGCGTGACTACCGTATGGACAAGGCAGACATGAAGGAAGAGAAGAGGGGCAAGGCTCCGGCTTCAAGCATGTTTTTCATGAACATGTTCACCACTAGTTTCAAAATTGGATTTTGATACTAGATGTGGTACATAAGATATTTACTGATGTGCGGAATCTGCTGATTAGCAAGATACCGACTTCAGTTGAGATTAATCTGCGAGTCGAGAACGGGACGAGAGTCGCTGTTTTAACCGTAGAAAACTAAGTTTAGGAACTACTCTTCAGGTATGTACTTAAATTAGGAAACTGTTAAAATGTAACTAGTTTGACTAGAAGCATTATCTCTATATCAGAGTTTAACTCGTTGAAGGGTATACCTTTATATTCTAGAACACTAAAGTGTTTTATTTTATAAAGATGATATTGAGATAAACACATTAGATGTGAATAACAGTATTTATATTTTGAATATAAATGAATCTCATACATATGACATGACAAACAAATAGCTCAAACTGATTTAATCAGATGATACTTATTTATGGCATTGTTGTCTGTGACACATTAAACAAGACTCGTATATCCACACTTTTGAAGAGTGGATACTAGGACGGATTTGATCCTAATCAAATGATGTCTACGAATCTAGTTTATTAGGTAAAGTGCCTAAAACACCTTTTACTTGGTAAAAGTGTAATTGCCACCGATCTGTTAGCCCTCATTCATAGTGACGTAAGTGGGCCCATGTCTAGCTAGGCTAGAGGTGGATATGAACACTTCGTAACCTTTACGGATGTGGCATCGCGTTATGGTTATGTGTTTCTTTTGAAACACGAATCGGAAACTTTTGATAGATTCAAAGAGTTTCGACGCGAAGTTGACAGACAGATCGGCTAAAGTATTAAAACATCATGATTAGACCATGATGGAAAATACTTAAGCAATAAGTTTCTCAATTACTTGAAAGAGTATAGTATTCTTTCAAAGTGGACTCCTCCCGGAACTCCTCAATTTGACGGTGTGTCCGAACTGAGAAACCGAATTTTGTTGGACATGATAAGGTTAATCATGAGTTGCTCTGAGCTATCATTTTCCTTCTAGGGATACGCATTAAACAGTGCAACACTTATTTTGAATAAGGTTCCATAAAAATTTGTTAGACAGATTTCATATTAGATATGAACATGAAAGAAACTGGGTTTTCTCATTCCTGAAGATTTGGGAATGCTAGGCATATGTTTGGATGATACCAAACTAAAACCCAAATTGGATAAGTGCCTAAATTGTAGGTTATCCTAGGATAACCAAAGTATAGTACTTATACAACTCACAAGAGAACAATGTAATTGTTGCTCGCCATGCGGTTTTGCTAAGAGGAATACCAATATACAGTGGTAAGTGGAAGGAAAGTAAAACTCGATGAAAATCGGAGTAATACTGTTCCAGGCACCGATTCCTTAATGGAACATAAACAGTTCATCAGGGATGAAACTGTACCAATAATCTTCAAATACACAAGAACCGCGCAAGTCGGAGAAAGTCAGAAAACAACCTGAGAGGTATGGGTTTCTGATCTCACCTCATGTAGATGTCAATCTTATTGAGGAAGATAAACCGACTACGTATGAGGAAGTGATACAAGGTATCGACTCCCTATTATGGCAAAGTGCCATGATGTACGAAATGGATTCCATGTATACCAAATAAGTTTGGACACTAGTTGATGTACCGGAAGGCATTATGCCTATTGGTACTATATTAGTCTTCAAGGAAGACATACATGGATGGCAACATGTCTACATACAAAGCTAGGCTTGTAGCGAAAAAGGTATCGTTATCAACATTGTGTCGATTACGACGAAACCTTTTACTTGTTGCCATGGTTAAATCCATTTGGATAATGCTTGCTAATGTTGCATGTTTCATTTATGAAATATGGCAGCTGAACGTCAAAATCACTTTCCCTAAACGGAACCTTTTGGAGGATGTTTACAATATCCTGACGATTTTGTCGTACCAAAACAAGCAAACAAGGTTTGCAAGTTAATTCGATCCACTGATGGATTGAAGCAAGCATTGAGTTCTTGGAACTATATCGTTTTGATGTAATCATAATGGTATATGATTTAATTCAAAACGAGCATGATTCTTGTGTATATAAGGAGGTTAGTGGGAGCGCACTGACGATGAATGTCCTAAATAATGATGATATATCATTTCTTGGAAATGATATTCTCATAATACAATCGGTGAAAGCTTGGCTTTCATGAAAATTCTCCGTAGAATTCTTGGGAGAGACAACCTTTATTCTAGGAATAAGGATCTACTGGGATAAATCTAAAAGTTTTTGGAACTCTCCGAGAACTCGTACATTGAAATAAATGTACGCGACCTGGTGTTTCATATGTTTTGAGCATATGGAGTCAAAATCAGGCCAATTTTAGTGATGGTCACTGGATTGATGTTAAGAACATCCTTAAGTATCTTAGATGAACTAAAGATGCTTTCTTATATTATGGAGAATGAGAACTTGAAGTGACTGGGTTCACTGCTGCAAGTTACCTAACCGAAAAAAAATGACTATAAGTCGTAATAAAGGATACTATATAGTTTGAATAACGGAACAGTGAGCTGGAAATCTTCCAAGCAAGATACTGTTGCCCTATAAACAACGAAAGTGGAATATTGCTGCAGCTGAGGCAGCAATAAAAGCCATTTGGATCTTAATAATCCTAATTAGATTAGGAGTAGTGCTGTTAGCAGCTGAGCTTGGCTACATCACAGACTAAAGAATTAATGGTCTCATCAACGATCCAAATATATACTTCAACTATTCATCTGATTCGTTCGGATCATACATCGTGGCGATGTGATGATCGAATAAATTGCATCAGATGATAACTTTGCAAATCCGCTGACGAAAGCAGTTTCTCAGCAGAAGTTTGAGCGAACCGTATATAGTTCAAGTGTAAGACACTTGAGTGATTGGCTATAGGCCAAGTGGGATATTGTTGGACAATTATGACCCATATCATCACTATTTGTACAGAACATGGTGTTGTTGTACAAATTAACTATGTGACAAAGGAAATTGCTCTTTTATCATTTGTAATTAGATTATCAGGATATATAAATGATAAAAGTCCATATAACTAGTTCCGGATTGATACGATATGAGACAGTATCAATCCATGAAGGTTTAATCATTAAAACATCCCTAGTCGGAGTATTATCAAGATTGGACATCGATAATGTGGAATAGACTAGTATTGCACTTACGCGTGTTATTGGAGCATAATGGCATAGTTCTCACATATTTGGGTATTGGATACTCATGCAAGTGTAATATGAGGTTGTGTTTACCGATGGTACGGAAACAGCTTCGCTCTGGATAGACCCATCGGAATTCCATTGGTAGTATGACTATGTGTCTATGTAAGTCCGAATCAGGGTAAGTGTATTTGGTCTTAACCTGAGACTTACATCGCTAATACTTGCGACAATCAATATACTTTGGTTTTGGTCGTCCAGGGCTTTAACAGGTTCTGTGTACGCCTCTTCTGGGTATATTGAGAATCGTATTGTATTGGGTGTGATGTCAAGATGTAAGTATCACTCCAGTCATAGTGGAGATGATGATCACAAAGGATACGGAACTGGTGCTCTTATATGCTGCAGCTATCGGGATAATATGACTAGGTCATGCTTATCCGATTATAGAGACTAGTTACCAGAGATCCGATATGTGCTTCGTACGGGGTAGACACAATTCCATCCCCATGCCTAACACGTGACATCCGATACTGGATCGCAATATGCAATACTACGTATACTACGTCTGATACAGATTACATATTCCTTTAAGATTATTTCTGGAGAATTGGGTAGGCACGATGCTTTGTTAGAAGCCAATCATGTCTTGTAAATCGGTAAAAATATAGTACTAGGTACGTACGTGTTCGGATAGTCCGACAACCGGATTTACTACCAACATATCCGGGGATCTCATGAGTCACTTCCCGAAGATTCACCGATGACGTATGACTCGCACATAATTAATCTGGGATTAATTAGTAGAGAGAGAAAATTAATCTAGGATTAATTACAAAGATATTTTATCTAGGATAAAATATTATTTAAAGAGAGAGAACGATTAATTTGAAATTAATCGATAAAATTAATATATTCGATATATTAAACAAAATTGGATTTCGACGCGAAATTAAATTAGATTTTAATTCGGGCAAATGGGTTAATTTAGAATTAATTCGTTAGCGACGTGAATAGTGATTTTGCTAGGCATAATTATTCAATTAAATTTGATTTAATTACGTCGCAACGGAAAATTCGTTAATTCGGAATTAGCGAACCGAGTCCGTGAGTGTTTACGGGACCACTCGTATTTAGAATCAAGTGGGGCCCACAAGTCACATCACGCGTCACATCATTAGTCATTCTTGTGATGTAAGTCACATCACTTTGACTGATGTGATGGTTGTCACTTGTGATTGATGGTGGTGGTTGGAAGGCTTAAATGCCTTGTACATTTTTTGACTTTGGTTTTTGGTATTAGATTTTTGAAATCTAAAATACACAAAAACAACAACACCATCTTCTCTCCCTCTCTCCCTCACCATTCGGCCAAGGGCCATTTTTTCTCTCAATTTGCTCTCAATGCCGAGAGTCACAATGAGCAAATGAAGGATTTGTGGCAAATTTTTCCAAGTGCTAGCACACTAAAGAGGTCATACAAGGGTGATAGGGAAACCCATCTATGAGCATGGAATCCACACACCAAGCTTGGAGCTTGAAGATCCAACATGGAGCACAAATTAGAGGCAATGCCGAGAGCTTCAAGGGAGCAAGAAATTTTTGTGTTTCGTCGCATCGCAAATCCGATCAATGTAAGTATGATTCTACCATACTTCTTTATTGTATTCACATTATTTTCATTGCTTTAATGATCTTGGGACTATAGTAGAAACCCAACAAGTAGTACCCTCAGGATCAGGTATTTTGCCTCAATCAATCAAGTCTTGGATCTCATGTTTCAGGTGAGCACACCTTTCAGTGTCATGACCTGGGATCTGTCGGAATACGCAATAGTGGGCATGGTTACTGTATTTACTCAACATATTCTGTTATGGATCCAACAGCTTCAAGAGACCTTGCATTGTCAATTCTTCTAGTATTTGGTCTAGTGTTTTCCCATGTTGGAGAAATACCACTTTTGGACGGTGTTCACCTCTGATGCCCCATTGTGTGAGCCTCATCTATTATGCTTCTTTTATTGTCCTTGGCTATAGAGCTTATTGCTCTCCACCTCTTCCTCTTCCAAGTCCATGACGGTCTCTTTTAGCTGTCGAACAAATAAAAATCATGGAGGTCATCCTCATCAACCTATTGTAGATTGAGGGCTTAGTTCCCTTGATGATCATTTTGATTTAATTTTTTCTGAATGTCTTTTATGCATCTTTTATAGCTTGCTTCTTCAGTGGTCTATATACTCATTGAAGCTCTCATCTGACTTCTACTTTGTGGTCTTTAGGTAATGGAGTGACAGATCAATCTCTATATCTGTGGCATATTGACTCAAGAAATCATTGGCCAGTGTTCTCCAATCCTCATTTACTTTCCTCCCGAGGCCATGGTACCCTATTACATGCGTTCCTTCTAGTGACATCCCAAACATCTTCCATACTTGGTATTGAGACAGTCCGGTAGCATTCATCAAGGGCACGTATTGACGGAGGTATGCCTTGGGGTCTCCATTCCCATTGAACTTTGCCATTTTAAATAGAACAGGTAGTTGTTCATTGAAAGCAATGGTGTTGTAATCCAACAAATCTTCATTTTTACCCTTTATCTTTTAGGTTATTGCCTCCATCTGCTCCTTCAATTTCTTTACTTCCATCTCGACCTGGGACTTGGCTATTTTTCCTGCAGTGTATCCTACCATTTCCTCAACGTCTAAGGTAGATACTTCCTCCACTCTACCCTCGGGCCCCTCATGCCTCTTCTCGCTAGACCCGGCCTCTGTTTCCTGAGGTGTTGCCTGAACCGCTGATTGAGAGAGCATTAAGCAGAGTCTACAATTGTTCTGCCATCTTATTCACAATAGTTTCTAATTGGTCCACATGTGAATTGTCACTGCTGGCCATCTTGTTATTGTCTTCTTAACTAGTCCTCTTTTTTTCTAACCCAATAGGTTGCTATGATGGCTTAAATCACAAGGGGTTAGCATAATGCATCAGATGCATGAAATGCAAAGTTAGTTCACGCAAGATACATCCTTTCAACTTTATCTCTCCCACCCATTGTTAAGTCTATATCTGCCAAAGGTGTGCTTAGCTTATGCACCAGCAAGGGGTACACAAATTCGTTCTCTATTATGCTAAAAAGTGAACATTGGCTACCTTGGTTCTTTTCCATCATTAGAGGATAAAGACCGCCCATTTACAATGTGACTAAGCCTAATATAGGAATCGTGCCATTATCCTATAGCGATGAATTGGACCCTTAGTAATCACAGTTATTTTGGGTTAGGCTTCAAAGCATTTAAGTACGCTCAAATGGGCCCAAAGCAAGTATAGGCATCAGACTCGTGCTTTTGACAACTTTGGGATCATAATTAATCGCTCTAAGTCCAATAGGGTCTGTATACAAGGTGGCCCATGAACATTTCAAAGCACTCAGCCCAATTATCATGGAACGCGGACTTGTCCCTGTTGCAAAGGCCCAACACATTTTTTGTTTCATGGTAAGAGGATTGGATTACCTCAAATGATAAGGGCCCATGCACAAGCATTAGGTAGGCTTATTCCTAGTGAAAAATGACTATGGGCTTCCATATGGGCCTTATAGGGTAAGACTTAGGTTTTCATTGGCGAATAGTTGTCCACAACTAGGTCTCCCCCCTCAAGGGTTCGAATGACCAATGAACGTGTCTTTTTTATACCTCAAGGGTATCTGCCAACGAGTGATGGGTATCATCACGTAGCGATCCATCACCTTGAGTGAAAGTAATTTCTCAATACGTGACGCCATCAGAGCTTAAATGGTATGCAAAATGATGAAGACATGGTTTAGCTTAGTCTCACCATGGATACTACAATGTATTTTTTCGAGACCGATTCTCCATCCCAGTGGAGTCACCATCTGTAGAAGAGAAGCAAGATTTCCCGCTATGCATATGACATCGACGACCATGACACTGTTGATCTTGCAACCCATAGAGAGTACAATTAACCAATGAGGGACTAATAAGAGAATTAAAGAGTCGTCATCTAGTATAAGACAATAGGAATGATATAAGGTTGCACTACACCCCTCAAAAGGTCGACCTTAAACCCTTATAGATTCGAAATCATCCCTTACTGATGCTAGTATAATATCAAAGTTCAAAAAGAAGATCCACATGCCTTTAATGCAGTCACATGCAAATACAGTTTAGAAGCATATATGGATGCAAATGTTAATAAGAGATAATAAGAAAGAAAAATAAATGTCTAGGAATAACGAAAATTTCAAGGTAGTATTAAATAAATCAAAACTGCAGCATTACTCACATCTTGCAATAATAACCAAAATAACAGAGATGATAATAACGGTAAATAAAAAACTTATAAAACAGATTATTGGGAGGATACATATCTTACAGCTTAGCTTCGAAGAAGCTTAGCCGAACAACGTTTTTTGGAGCACCTAATATCTAGCCGGATATAAACCAAGAAATTATATGTCAGAAACCTTTTTTGAATCATGCATTCTTAAAATTAGAAACTTGAAAGCACGTTCTAACAGTGTACAATTTTGAAAATTCCAACTTTGCACAATTTTCGTATTTTGACCATAAATCTTTACTCCAATATAAGAGTAAGGTGATTTTAGTTCCAGATGAAGGAAGACTCAAAGATCTACAACTTTTAAGTTCACAAGATTTTCTAATTATGAGGTTTTCAAGGCCGAAAGTGATGAAATATTCAAAATATGTTATATGTAATTATTAAAGTCATTATCCAAAAAAAAGGAAAATGATAATTTACAATTGTCAAACTTCGAGAAAATGGTGGAGCAAATGGTGGAGAAAATGATGGAGAAAATGGTCGAGAAAGCTTGCAAAATTTCTATAAATAAATGCTATGTACCTCATTTTCCTCATTCTGGATTCAATAGTTTTCTCTGAAAATTTATGGATTTCTAGCTCTTTGTGTTTTTATTTTTTAAAAGCTTTCTTGTATTTTCTTTTTCTTTCAGTAATAAAATTATGTGTGTTTTTATTCAAATTTGAGTAGTTCATTTCTTTTTGCTGGGGTAAAGGGTGAAGCTTTTAATATGAAAATTTAGATTAATCTCACTTATATTATAATATATAAATTGAAATCTATTATTAATATTTAATTTAAATATGGATTAATTATTGACAAACTTTGTTACCGCATATATGCTGGTTTTATTTATTTGACATAATTGAGTACTTAACTGAACTTGTTATAGACAAAGTTATCACCGCCTTTATGGCTGGTTTTAAATATTTTGGCATAATTAAATCCCGAAATAAATTAATTGGGTAATAACGATAATTTATATATTATAAGAAGTGAGATTTCTAAATTTGAAATATTAAAAGTGGATCCCCTAACCCCAGTATTTTATTTTATTATTACAGTTTAAATTAAAATTCTCCAATCACTTGAAACAATTAAATCTTTTTCTTTTCGCTCAAATTATTATTTTATCCTATTAAATCCATTCTCTATGGATCGATCCCGGTCTTACCGGGTTATTTTATTACTTCGACACTCTTATAGTTGAGAGTAAAGAATCACTTTTTGAACGTGTCAAGTACATACCATAATACCATCCATTCAGAATTATCTATGGAATTGACGTATGTTTTTCCATCCTATATTCCATATGGAAGTAGGTACGTAGCCAGTTGTTGCCTTTATACGGGCGTAGTTACTATTTGACAATTGTATAGTGTTTTTGGATGGTTTTTGTGAATGTCCATTGGTTGCTTTCTGTTTCTTTGTATTTGTATGGGTGCTACTGATTTTTCAGAAAAGGTCATCGTAATTGTGAAAGCGCTCATCTTTTATAACGTGATGCATATGGCTTCATAAAGGAAAAATTTCTCTTGGTAAGGAAAAATAATTAGGAAAGTGATTAAGAAGGGAATTTATATTATGGAAACTGGTTAAGAAGGAAAAGATATGTGTTCTAGAAATTGGTTAAACATGAAAGCATAATCAAATCCTTCTTCTTAATCTGGAAACACGACGCAAAATCGATCTGATATGCTGTATATTCGGCCGGATGGGGTATTTATGTCATGTCAGATTTATTCCTTATGTCCGGTCGAATCTGGTTGGGATTTCTGGGGATTTTTTTCTTTTCCAGCATTAAACCTTACAACCTTCCCAAACTTTTCAGGTGGTGCCCTGTAAGAGACTTATCATCGGACTATAAAAATACAGTGTCTAGAATTGTGTAAATTAAGTGTAGATAACCATAGGCAAAAAGTATTGGTAATATGTATAGATAGTGCAAGCCAAATGTTCGATGAATTGAAGACCTTGATAGAGTTGAGTAATTAATCAAATTATGTGCATAATAATATGTTTTTAATGTGTTGGAAAATATAATAGTGGTTTCTGAATTAAATGAGTAAAATAAAATAGTGAATTTGGTAAGTTGGGCAGAAAGCTCGAGTTGTGTTATATTCTAGACAGGTCGTAATATTTTATTTATAACTTGAGTTCTAAGTATCCGTTTGATGAACCGTAAAATTTTGAGTAAACTAAAAACATTAGGAACCAACATATCTTAAAAAAATGAATTTTTGGACTTAATAAGAATTTAGGCCGAATTTATAAATTGGGTTTCCTAAAGCTCACTACATTCTATTTTTATCTGAATAGTCATTGAAGCTTCACTTGTAACTTATGTTTCGGGAGTCAAAATTGAAATCCATAAAAACCTACATAAATTAGACACATTAAGGTTCATCATATTAAAATTTTAGCCTATGATTCACTCCCAATTAATTGTAGAGACTTTTCAAATATAGAAATTGAGCAGCCAATGTTTTTCAACGACTAGGTACAATCTAAATTTCCATATCCTCATTTGCTTAATTCTAAACCGATGCCCGTAAAATTCGTAGACGACATAAATATCCCAAATTTACAGTGAGGTCCATGCATCTCATATTTTATTATATTATATAAAAAATGTTCTGATTTATGAAATTTAACGAATTGAATTGACTATAGATCGGTGTCATGATTCTCAACAACTGCCAATGCCATGAAGCACATGTGGTTTACCTCGGCACTGTGAGTGGATACTTTCGTTGTTGATTTGATTATTTTATTTCTTGGAATACCTTTATTGTTGATTAGATTATTTGATTTCTTCTGTGATACTATGAATCTTTGGTTTTATTTCAATAACGATCCTCATAAAAGATTTAAAAATATTGATTATGTGGTGAGATATATGCTTGAGATATGAATTGAGAGGACTTGATTATGTTTTATGATCTATTTAATGATGATACAAATTATAAGAATTCGTAGAACTTAGATGTTTTTGTTATGTTTTAAGTATATGAGAAATGGATTTTGAGATTTAAGAACAATAGAGATTGTTATTGAGATATGATTTGTTGAGAATGAGATATGTTTTAAAATGATGTCTTTATAGATTCTTTTTTTAAACATGTTATTGAGTTGAGTTTTCAGAGATACTTTTGTATTTATGTAGTGTTCTTTTGTCCACCATGATATGAGATTTCTGGGCCCCGTCCATTTGAGTTGGTTCCTGGACGCCTGATTCATTACCCAGTTGAGTTGGTTCCAAGACAACTAATATTTATTCGCCTAGGGCGCTTGATTTATTTATCCAGTTGAGTTGGTTCATGGACACTCATTTTCTAATATGTCCAGTTGAGGTGGTTCCTGGATAATTATTTTCTGATTCGTCCAGTTGAGTTGGTTCCTGGACGTAGAGATATTGTTTCTGAAGAGTTTTTGAAGAAATAATTATTTTATGATGATTTTATATTAAATTTGATCTCATTTACAGCAGTTTTGAATTTTAATTAATATTATTGTTTTATTATCTTACAGTGTCTACTCACTGGATTTTCGTAGACTCACCCATATTCTACAGATTTTACAGGATATTCTATCTATTGTGCCAATGTATATTTTTTTTGAGACATGAGCTGAGGAGATAAGATGTCACTGCAATCACTAGGGATTGGTCTATCATGTATTATTTACATTCATATAGAATATAGTTGATGTATTTTCATCGAGTTAGGGTTTACATATGTAAAAGTATAATTATGGCAGTGAATAATATTGTGTTAACATATTTAATACAATATATTTTGCATAATATATTTAAGTTTATTAATCAATATGAGATTTGTTAATGTAATTTGTTCAAGATTGGTGAAGTTTGAGAGTATCATAACGTTTGTCAGAGGCTTAGGGTGACGGTGGGGTCCGTCACCTGCCAGTAGCATATTGGGGATGTTACAGAGATACTAGTCAATGTCTCATGAGATGTAGCTATTTGCTCCATTCAATAAGAGAAATGCCTTCACACCTTAAGCCAAGATATTGAGTAAGTGATAAATACTGCAACATCTTACCACGTCACTCCTCATAGAGATTTCTTCACAATATATAAAGCAAAAGACTTTGGTACAGTGAAGATGTGAAATACCAAGTCATCTGAGATCGTGGAATTGGTGATGTTCAGATACAGAAAAATATCAGGTGTACAATAACACTGAAGGATGGATGACATGTTCCAGAACTCTGGCTAAATTTACTTTCGGGGATATCCCTTGACAAACAGGGTTAAGATAATCACTTTAGCAATAGCACATGGAGAATGATAAAATGTGTCATTGTTGTCGCCCGATGATATATTTGCGACACTTTATACAAGAATCATGTAAATATGTGTACAAACAGCCTCAATATAGTTGAACAAAAGGCTTCTCAAAATCTGTTAAACTAGAGACTCGATCACATGAGTAAGAAAGGGTTATCTACAAGATCTTATCACTGTTTCCTAGAATGATACACTAGATCTTTGTAATCACTGTTTATTTGGAAAGCAACATATAGTCTCCTTTAATTTCTCTTATACGAGAAGATTAAAGTTGTTTAGTCTTGTACACTCTGATGTTTGTGGTCCATTTGAGGGTAACTCACTAGACGGTAATAAATATATTTTTTTACTTTCATTGATGATGCTTCTTCGAAAGTGTGGGTGTATTTCGTGAAGACGCAGGATCAGGTCCTGTATTATTTCAAACTATTCAATGCCATGGTAGAGCGTGAAATAGGAAAGAAACTGAAGCGCATCCGCATAGACAATAGAGGTGAGTACACTTTCAAAGAATTCGATATCTAATGTGGAATATATGAGATTCAACATGAGAAGATTGTCCCATGTATCCTACAATATAATGGTGTTGCTGAAAGAATAAACCACACCATTATGGAAAATGTCAGAAGCCTGATTAATATGGCTAAACTGCCAAAGCCATTATGAGGAGAAGATGCTCGAGTTGACTGCTATTGATCAACAGATTGTTGGACAATTATGACCCATAACATCACTATTGTACAGATCATGGTGTTGTTGTACAAATTAACTATGTGACAAATGAAATTGCTCTTTTATCATTTGTAATTAGATTACCAAGATGTATAAATGATAGAAGGTCCTTATGATTAGTTCCGGATTGAGATGATATGAGACAATATCAATCCATGAAGGTTTAATCATTAAATATCCCTAGTCGTAGTATTATCGAGATTGGACATCGATCATGCGGAATAGACTAGTATTACACTTGTGCGCGTTGTGGGAGCATAACGACATAGTTCTCATATATTTGGGTATTGGATACTCATGCAAGTGTAATAGGAGGTTGTGTTTACCGATGGTACGGAAACAGCTTCGCTCTGGATAGACCCCTCAGAATTCCATTGGTAGTATGACTATGTGTCTATGGAAGTCCGAATCAGGGTAGGTGTATTTGATCTTAACCTGAGACTTGCACCGCTAATACTTGCGACAATCAATATACTTTGGTTTTGGTCGTCCAGGGCTTTAACATGTTCTGTGTATGCCTCTTCTAGGTATATTGAGAATCATAGTCTATTGGGTGTGATGTTAAGATGGAAGTATCACTCCAGTCATAGTGGAGATGATGATCACGTAGGATACAGAACTGGTGCTATTATATGCTGCAGCTATCGGGATATTATGACTAGGTCATGTTTATCCGATTATAGAGACTAGTTACCAGAGATCCGATATGTGCTTCGTACGGGGCAGACACAATTCCAGCCCCAGGCCTAGCATGTGACATCCGATGCTGGATCGCAATACGCAATACTACGTATACTATGTCTGATAAAGATTACATATTCCTTTAAGAATATTTCTGGAGAATTGGGTAGGCACGGTGCTTTGCTAGAAGCCAACCATGTCTTGTAAATCGGTAAAAATGTAGTACTAGGTACGTACGTGTTCGGATAGTCCGACGACCGGATTTACTGCCAACATATCCAGGGATCTCATGGGTCGCTTCCCGAAGATTCACTGATGACGTATGACTCGCACATAATTAATCTGGGGTTAATTAGATGAGAGGGAAAATTAATCTAGGATTAATTATGGAGATATTTTATCTGGGATAAAATATTATTTAAAGAGAGAGAACGATTAATTTGGAATTAATCGATAAAATAATATATTCGATATATTATATGAAATTAAAATTCGACGTGGAATTAAAATTAGATTTTAATTCGGGCGAACGAGTTAATTTAGAATTAATTAGTTAGCGACGTGAATAGTAATTTTGCTAGGCATAATTATTTAATTAAATTTGATTTAATTACGTCGCAACGGAAAATTCGTTAATTCGGAATTAGCGAATCCGAGCCCGGGAGTGTTTGCGGGCCCACTCGCATTTCGAATCAAGTGCGGCCCACAAGTCACATCAAGCATCAAATCATTAGTCATTCAAGTGATAGATGTCTTGTCACTTTGAGTGATGTGATGCCAGTCACTATTCATGAGTGATGTGAGTTGTTGGAAGGCTTAATTGCCTTGTACCTTTTTGGAAAAATGTGAATTGGTATTTGTTTTTTGAAAATCAAATACCATATACACAACACACGAACAAAACTTCTCTTCCTCTCTCTCTCTCCCCCATTGGGCCAAGGGCCAAATTCTCTCATTCTCCATTTTTGACAATGCCGAGAGTTGGAAGAAGAAAATATGAAGATTTGTTGCAAATTTTCACAAGTGCTAGCACACATTAGGAGTCATACAAAGGTGATAGGGAAACCCACCCATGGGCATAGAATCCACACCCAAGCTTGGAGCTTGACCGAAACTTGGAGAGCACAAAATGGAGCCATTGCCGAGAGCTCATGGAGGAGCAAAAAGATATTTTGTGTTCATCGCATCAAAATCCGATCAATGTAAGTATGATTCTGCTATACTTCTTTGTTGTATTCACATGTTTTACGCTTAAATTGATCTTGGTTTGACCTTAGAAACTCAACAATGGTATCAGAGCCATGATTTAAGCATGAAATTTGATTAGGGTAAAAATTTGGGTAAAATTGATTTGAGCATGCTTTGATGAAATTGATTTTGGAATATGCTTGAATGATGATAACATAGTGTTATGCATGATCAATTTGATGAAAATTGAATTGGATGAATTTTCCCTAAAATGTTTGGCTTGGCCGAAACCAAGTGTGCCCCAAGTGTCATGGTAGTTTTGTTTTTTGAATCATTGGATGAGTTTGAATGACTTGGGAAATGTTGATTTAGGATTTAATTGGATTGAATTCGGAATTGGACAAAAAAAATTCCCTAATTGTCGTGACTTAAAAGAATGGAAAATGATTGATTTTTGATTCAATTGTGTTGGACATGTGTTGATGATAATTAGCATGATTAATTAAGTAAATTGGTATTTTGGAAATGTTAATTTGGTTAATTAATTATGGCTATACACTTTAGATTAATTTAATTATGAAGTTTGGAATTTTGTAATTTAATTAATTGGGCCAAATTTGGAATTGGGCTTGTAAAGTTGTATTTGGGCTTAATGGGCTTGGTTGGGCCAAGTTTGGTTTAGGCTAATTGGTTGGATCCAATTGGGCCGAAAACCATATCCATAAAGTCCAAATATAACTAAATGGACCTTTAATTTTAATTGGGCCTAATGGGCCTAAATTGATTTCTTGGCAAATAAGGGTGATTCCTTAAATGGGCTTTGGTATTTGGGTTTGACCCATATTGACCAAAGTCCATGCCTTATGAAATTAATTGAAAGCCCATTGGACTTTAATTAAATTGACATTGGATGTTAATTGGGCTTTGAGACCCGTAACGATTAGATTTGGAATCTGAGTCGTAAAGGCACATTAAAAAGTGTAATTATTTAATTTAGAATTAAATATAGAATTAATATTAAATACAAATTAAATTGGATTTAATATTGTAGTTTAATATAATTCAAGAATTCGTACTTTGAGTACTTATTCGTAAAATGAGTTGGACTTGCGCAAAATCAAATCGTTGTTTGAACATTAGATGGTCATTAATTTCAGATTAATTAATTGGATTAGATTGATTGATAACATGCTTTGTGTGAATACATGGATGCGATGTATGAATAATGTATATCGGATGGATATTAGATGGGTGAGGGCAATTTTGGAAATTATTGTAATAAATTTAGAATTTATTAAATTAGACCTGCGTGTCCAGCCTATTACCTCTTGACTCTTTCTATTTCTCTTCTCACCTATTCCCCTCAATGTAAATGAGGTTTCTTTAGAAGTGTTATGTAATTGGGTAGAAGTAATATTGTGCTAGCGGGAGAGGGAAATGGAGAGATTTTTCTAGGAACAAAATGTGTTAAGTATCCATCCGCATATCATTATTATTTTATTATACGCGCCTTATTATGTTTTTAGAATGCATGTTTAAGGGTGTATGATGATGAGACCTAACAAAGATAATTAATTGGTTGCCAATTACGCGAAAAAAACCCTCAATATATATTAAGCGTTTTTCCTTCCATTGAGTGATTCTTACTCAAGATCCAAGATTGGCACTGGTTTGTTGGCCAAAGTCAAGACCTTTGTCAATCGCGGATGTGTTTGAATCATGAAGGCTTTGTTCCATATCGGTATTTTGTCCAAATTGTGATTTGTTGGCCAAAGTTAAGATCACTTCTTGTCCATCGACATCGATTACGAAACTTTCCAAGGTCAATGGGTCCCGCTTAACTGGAATCATTAAGTTTGTTGTGCCAAAGCCAAGGCTTAATTGTTTCAGAGGAAAAAAGGTTAGGCAATATATTTGAAATATTGGCATATATAGGATATACGTTTCGAACTTGGATGTCCACCTACTGGATTTAGGAATTGGATGAGATCCAATTGATCTTAGAGATCTACCTAGTTTATTATCATACAATTTGTTGGCCAAAGTAAAGATTGTGTGTTATTTAACGGGATCCTAGCCCACTAGGAAACAAGGTTTCCCGAGTAATCAACAGAGGCTTAGAGGCTCGTCGAAAAATAGTGGGAGGCAAGTATTAAATTTGCAATTTCGTTTAGATATTTGCCAATACGCGCTCATTTCAAATTTTTCATCGTTACATTAATATATTAGTTGGACTAATATTTAATCGTTGTTTTAATTAAACAGTTGGACTGTATTCAAACTACTTCAATTATAGTTGATTATATAATTGGATTATAGGTAATCAATATATTTGAATTAACCTTTAAATTATTGTTGATTATATAGTTAGACTATAGTAATCATTATATTAAATAGTACCTGAAATCGTTGATTGGATAGTTGGACTATTGCAATCAAGATAATTGAAAGATTGGCGTTTAGAACATAATCCTGGGAGAAAATGTCATTAAACGGCTTTAATTTTCAAATTGGGAATAAAATCTCAGGATAGTCCTAGGGACCGAGAAGTTACTTTATTTCATAGAGTGACGTCTCGAGCCTAAGTCCGAAGTTGAGCAAATAGTAGAACATGATATTCGGAATATTCATGTGATGATAACTTTAGTGCTTAATTTGTTATGCTTGCCACAAAGACTCCTTAATTTCTTAGTCAGAACTAAGGATTAGATCATTATAGTATGATATTGAAATTGAAAGATTTTCATATATCTATCCTTAGATCTTAGAAGTACAAATTGCAATAGAAAACTCTTGGAGAGTTAATGGCTATATTCAAGGAGACAAAGCCAGAGTTTGCAATAGGGCAAGAAGCGCAAGGCGCATCTTACTTCGACATCCCAGAAGGCCAAGGCTTGGCCAAAGGCTTATGGGGTGTGGAAAAGGGGCAAAGGCAAAATCATTATAATCTTCTGGGAAGACATAGGACATATCCCAAAATGTCTGCCTAAACTATGGCAAACGGGGTCACTGGAATCGTGACTGCCGTATGGACAAGGTAGACATGAAGGAATTGAAGACGGGCAAGGCTCCAGCTTCAAGTAAGTTTGTCATAAACATGTTCACTACTAGTATTAAAATTGGATTTTAGATACTAGATGTGGTACATTAAATATGTACTGATATGCAGAATCTGCTAATTAGCAGGATACTGACTTCAGTTGAGATTGATCTGCGAATTGAAAACGGGATGAGAGTCATTGTTTTAACCGTAGAAACCTAAGTTTAGGAACTACCCTTCGGGTGTGTACTTAAATTAGGAAACTGTTAAAATGTAACTAGTTTGACTAGAAACATTATCTCTATATCAGAGTATAATCCGTTGCGGATATACCTTTATATTCTAGAACACTAAAGTGTTTCATTTTATAAAGATGATATTGAGATAAGCACATTAGATGTGAATAACAATATTTATATTTTGAATATAAATGAATCTCAAACATATGACATGACAAACAAATAGCTCAAACTGAATTGATCAGTTGAACTTAAAAGTGGCATTGTTGTCTGGGACACATCAAACAAGACTCGTATATCCACACTTTTGAAGAGTGGATACTAGGACGATTTGATTCTATTCAAATAATGTCTACGAATCTAGTTTATTAGGCAAAGTGCCTGAAATACTTTTTACTTGGTAAAAGTGCAAGTGCCACCGATCTGTTAGCCCTCGTTCATAGTGACGTAGTGGGCCCATATCTAGCTAGGCTAGAGGTGGATATGAACACTTCGTAACCTTTACGGATGTGGCATCGCGTTATGGTTATGTGTTTCTTGTGAAACACGGATCGGAAAATTTTGATGATTCAAAGAGTTTCGACACGAAGTAGACAGACAGACCGGCTAAAGTATTAAACTGTCACGGTTAGACCATGATGGAAATACTTAAGCAATAAGTTTCTCAAATACTTGAAAGAGTATAGTATTCTTTCAATGAGGACTCCTCCCGGAACACGTCAATTTGACGGTGTGTCCAACGGAGAAACCAAATTTGTTGGACATGATAAGGTTAATCATGAGTCGCTCTGAGCTACCATTTCCTTCAAGGGATACATCAAAACAGTGCAAAATATTTTGAATAAGGTTCCATAAAATATGTTTGACAGACTTTATATTAGATATGAACAGGAAAGAAACTGGGTTTTCTCATTCCTGTAGATTTGGGAATGCTGGGCATATGTTTGGATGATACCAAACTAGAACCCAAATCGGATAAATGCCTAATTTGTGGGTTGTCCTAGGGTAACCAAAGTATAGAACTTATACAACTCACATGAGAACAATTTAATTGTTGCTCACCATGCGGTTTTCCTAATAGGAATACCGATATGCAATGGTAAGTGGGAGGAAAATAAAACTCGATGAAAATCAGAGTAATACTATTCCAGGCACCGATTCCTTAATGGAACACAAATAGTTCATCAAGGATGAAACTATACCAATAATCTTCGAATACACAAGAACTGCGCAAGTCGGAGAGAGTCAGAAAACAACTTGGGAGGTATGGGTTTCTGATCTCACCTCGTAAAGATGTCAATCTTATTGAGGAATACGAACTGACTACGTATGAGGAAGTGATACAAGGTATCGACTCCCTATTATGGCAAACTGCCATGAAGTCCGAAATGGATTCCATGTATACCAACCAAGTTTAGACACTGGTTATTGTACCGGAAGGCAGTGTGCCTATTGGTACTATATAAGTCTTCAAGGAAGACATACATGGAAGGCAACATACCAACGTACTAAGCTAGGCTTGTAGCAAAAAGGTTTCGTTATCAACATTGTGTCGATTACGACGAAACCTTTTACCTCTTGCCACGTTTAAATCCATTTGGATAATGCTTGCTAATGCTGCATGTTTCATTTATGAAATATAGCAGCTGAATGCCAAAACTGATTTCCTTAACGGAAACCTTTTGGAGGATGTTTACAACATCCTGACGGTTTTGTCGTACTAAAACAAGCAAACAAGGTTTGCAAGTTAATTCGATCCATGTATGGATTGAAGCAAGCATTGGGTTCTTGGAACTATCATTTTGATGTAATCATAATGGAATATGATTTAATTCAAAACGAAAATGATTCTTGTGTATATAAGGAGGTTAGTGGGAGCACACTGACAGTGAATGTCCTAAATAATGATGATATGTCATTTCTTGGAAATGATATCCCATAATAAAATCGGTGAAAGCTTGGCTTTCATGAAAATTCTCCGTAGAATACTTGGGAGAAACAACTTTTATTCTAGGAATAAAGATCTACTGGGATAGATCTAAAAGTTATTGGCACTCTACGAGAACTCGTACATTGAAATAAATGTACGCGACCTGGTGTCTCATATGCTTTGAGTATATGGAGTCACAATCAGGCCAATCCAAGTGATGGTCACTGGATTGAAATTAAGAACATCCTTAAGTATCTTAGATGATCTAAGGATTTTTTCTTAAGTTATGGAGAAGAAGAACTTGAAGTGACTGGGTTCACCGTTGCAAGTTTCCTAACCGATAAAAACGACTATAAATCGTAAAAAAGATACTATATAGTTTGAATAACGGAACAATGAGTTGGAAATCTTCCAAGCAATATACTGTTGCCGAACAAACAACAAAAGCGGAATATTGCTGCAGCTGATGCAGCAATTGAAGCCTTTTGGATTGATAATAATCCTAATCAGATTAGGAATAGTTCTGTTAGCAGCTGAGCTAGGCTACAGCACAGGCTAAAGAATTAATGGTCTCATCAACGATCCAGATATATACTTCAAATATTCATCTGATTCGTTCGGATGATACATCGTGGCGATGTGATGATCGAATAAATCGCATCAGATGATAACACTGTAAATCCGCTGACGAAAGCATATTCTCATAAGAAGTTTTGAGCGAACCGTACATAGTTCGGGTGTATCACACTTGAGTGATTGGCTATAGGCCAAGTGGGAAATTGTTGGACAATTATGACCCATAACATCACTATTTGTACAGATCATGGTGTTGTTGTACAAATTAACTATGTGACAAAGGAAATTGCTCTTTTATCATTTGTAATTAGATTACCAAGATGTATAAATGATAGAAGGTCCTTATGATTAGTTCCAGATTGAGATGATATGAGACAGTATCAATCCACAAATGTTTAATCATTAAATATCCCTAGTCGTAGTATTATCGAGATTGGACATCGATAATGCGGAATAGACTAGCATTACACTTGTGTGCGTTGTGGGAGCATAACGACATAGTTCGCATATATTTGGGTATTGGATACTCATGCAAGTGTAATAGGAGGTTGTGTTTACCGATGGTACGGAAACAGCTTCGCTCTAGATAGACCCCTCGGAATTCCATTGGTAGTATGACTATGTGTCTATGGAAGTCCGAATCAGGGTAGGTGTATTTGATCTTAACCTGAGACTTGCACCGCTAATACTTGCGACAATCAATATACTTTGGTTTTGGTCGTCCAGGGCTTTAACAGGTTCTGTGTACGCCTCTTCTGGGTATATTGAGAATCGTAGTGTATTGGGTGTGATGTCAAGATGAAAGTATCACTCTAGTCATAGTGAAGATGATGATCACGTAGGATACAGAACTGGTGCTCTTATATGCTGCAGCTATCGGGATATTATGACTAGGTCATATTTATCCGATTATAGAGACTAGTTACCAGAGATCTGATATGTGCTTCGTACGTGGCAGACACAATTCCAGCCCCAGGCCTAGCACGTGACATCCGATGCTGGATCGTAATTCGCAATACTACGTATACTACGCCTGATAAAGATTACATATTCCTTTAAGAATATTTCTGGAGAATTGGGTAGGCATGGTGCTTTGCTAGAAGCCAACCATGTCTTGTAAATCGATAAAAATGTAGTACTAGGTACGTAAGTGTTTGGATAGTCCGACGATCGGATTTACTACCAACATATCCGGGGATCTCATGGGTCGCTTCTCGAAGATTCACCGATGACGTATGACTCGCACATAATTAATCTAGGATTAATTAGATGAGAGAGAAAATTAATCTATGATTTATTACAGAGATATTTTATCTGGGATAAAATATTATTTAAAGAGAGAGAACGATTAATTTGGAATTAATCGATAAAATAATATATTCGATATATTATATGAAATTAGATTTTGACACGATATTAAAATTAGATTTTAATTCGGGCGAACGAGTTAATTTAGAATTAATTCGTTAGCGACGTGAATAGTAATTTTGCTAGGCATAATTATTTAATTAAATTTGATTTAATTACGTCGCAACGGAAAATTCGTTAATTAGGAATTAGCGAATCCGAGCACAGGAGTGTTTGCGGGCCACTCACATTTTGAATCAAGTGCGGCCCACAAGTCACATCAAGCGTCAAATCATTAGTCATTCAAGTGATGGATGTCTTGTCACTTTGAGTGATGTGATGCCAGTTATTATTCATGAGTGATGTGAGTTGTTGGAAGGCTTAATTGCCTTGTACCTTTTTGGAAAAGAGTGAATTGGCATTTGTTTTTTGAAAATCAAATACCATATACACAACACACAAACACAACTTCTCTTCCTCTCTCTCTCCCATTCGGCCAAGGGCCAAATTCTCTCCTTCTCCATTTTTGACAATGCCGAGAGTTGGAAGAAGAAAATGTGAAGATTTATTGCAAATTTTCACAAGTGCTAGCACACATTAGGAGTCATACAAAGGTGATAGGGAAACCCACCAATGGGCATGGAATCCACACCCAAGCTTGGAGCTTGACCGAATCTTGGAGAGCACAAAAGGGATCCATTGCCGAGAGCTTCATGGAGGAGCAAAAAGATATTTTGTATTCATCGCATCAAAATCCGATCAATGTAAGTATGATTCCGTCATACTTCTTTGTTGTATTCACATGTTTTACCTTAAATCGATCTTGGTTTGACCTTAGAAACTCAACACAGATCACTGTCAGTACCATTGAATTTTGAAATTCCGGAGAAAATATGGTCTGACAAAAATCCCTCTTACTCTCACCTGAGAGTATTCGGTTGTTTAACTTTTACACATGTATCAAAGAAGCTCAGACAAAAGCTCAATGCAAGAACTACTCCTTGCTTCTTTATAGGCTCTGAAGATTAGGAGTTTGGTTACAAGTTATCGGAACCGAACCGCCGGCCACCTCTAGACATGGCCACAAAGATGATGGTGTTGTTGTCGCAGTCGAACAGTCTTTTCAAGCACTTCAATTTTATTTTATTTTCAGAAAGAGATTCGTATTTCAGCCTCCACTTAAGCGTCATTGCATATGTCATTCCATTGTGAGGCAATTACAAGATTATGATGAACCCACAAAACTCAATTATTTTATTATTTATTTTGATTTTAGACAACCATCTCAGTTAACATTTTTTTTTTGGGTCAGCTTTGTAGAAAATTATGAATATTCATAATAATTTTTCAATAGGGATATGAGACGATTTTTGACACGATTGAAAGTTTTCGTAGAAATTCAAACTATTTTTTTTATTAGATAATCTAGAAGAGATCGAAATTGATAAATTCCAATCCGATTACCAATCCTAAATACACATGTTGGGATTTAATGTTATTCAACAAGAATGAATCTTATAAAGATTATAGACTTATTTCTTTCTCGTATATATTATTATAAGTGATATAGATTTTCGAATTATGTTGGGTAAATTCCTTTATAAAAAAAAAATTACAAATTTATATAATTTCAGAAAGAGAAACAAAAAAATGATTAGTACGTAACGTTAACCTTTTCATATTTGATACAAGAGTGAAGAGACTTGGAAGTCATTCTGTCTAATCTTAAAAGATAGAAAGGATAAATAAAAAATAAAAAATAAAAAAAGCATGTGCTTTTTATTGATTGGTTGTGTAACAATGAAGTGGCAAATGCTGACATTTCTTTGAACAAAACCCCTTCAACTTCATCTTGGCGGTGGCGTAGCTTCTCCTGGTAACCTTCCAAATTCACCGCTCCCTTCCTCACTTCAAACCTTTTTG
Source organism: Zanthoxylum bungeanum (assembly GCA_019454045.1). Classification (NCBI taxonomy): domain Eukaryota; kingdom Viridiplantae; phylum Streptophyta; class Magnoliopsida; order Sapindales; family Rutaceae; genus Zanthoxylum; species Zanthoxylum bungeanum. The sequence goes on along the minus strand of SKCR01039097.1, from coordinate 110,955 downwards.
TTATATATTATTTATTATATTTGAGTTTTGTTATACTATTCACAAGCATAAAAAAGATGTACCTTATGGTATTTTTTGTTAAGCTGAAAAATGGAAACTATGTTTTGAATTAGAAATTTCTTATTTAAAAAAAAAATACTAATTTATTTGGAAAATAAAATTGTTAAATATAGAAAGTTTTATCGAGACCTGTCTAGATAATGTTATTAGTAATTTTTTCCTTTTTGTCATAACGAGATCCCATCTCATATGTGATTAAAATTGATAAATTGCTTTACATTTCATCACCATCCCAGAAGATAGTTTTGTTATTGAAGCTCAAAATAGAAATCATCCACGAAGTTTAGGAGTGTGCATTAATCGGTTTTAATTTATTAATCGAATCGTTTCAACCAATTTTTTTTTTATAATAGTTCGGTTATTGTGATTAAATCGGTTTTTTCGGTTAAGATTTTTCATTTTTTCCATTTTTCGGTTCGGTTAAGGTTATGAGATTTGTATAACTGAACCGACCAATTAACCGATTATAAATTATAATTTGACTTTATATATATTTTTAATTAAATGAAATTAAAATTTTCACATTTTGCCTCTAATGAGTGTAGTTGTAGACTGTTTTTTGATGAATTTAAATTTATATTATGTTGTTAAACACATATATGTTTATCTTTGTGATGAATTTAAATTTGTATTAATGTGTTAATATGGATTGTTATTTGTGGAGATTCTGGACTGTTAATAACCGAATTAATCAAAACCGATCGAAAATAATGGTTAAGTTGATTAATGATTATGTGTCATCATATGGTTAAATCAGTTTAATATTTACTTAACTAAATAATTTCGGTTCGATTAAAAAATCAAAAATTAGCCGACCGAACCGATCGTCACACCCCTAACGAAGTTATCGGAGAAAATCCTTTTTAACTTTTTTTCAAGAAAAAGGGGAAAATCAAAGATATAAATATATTTAGTGAATGGATACCTTAAAATAATAAGCATTGAATCACTAGAATAGACCAAGTCAATAAATAAATAAATAAATAAAATAGTAAAAGTGTCGTGCAGATGCATCGTGCATCAGGCATCAACAACACGGTTTTGGGAGAATCATGTTAGTTGTGTGGGCCCCACCAGCCACCAATCTGCTTCAACTTCAATGCTTCTGTGTAGTCCCCGAAAATTATATTATATGCCGGGTGTAATGCTATCTCTCAAAGGGGGCGAGCCCCGCAGCCCGCCAGCTGGGAAAGAGATGACATATACACCCGGCACATGATATATCACCTCGTTGTCCCCCTCTATTATTCATTCCCAATCATATCACAATAAAAACAAAAAGCGTCCCTTCAACGGCTGTGATTTGTTGACACAATTGACCCACATTGCTATATCAGGCCTTGATGCAATTATTGATCAAATAAAAGGTGGTGATTGATGGGTTGACAAATTCTAGTGTCATAATAATAACACACAATAGTCTCCTTTGTCACTGAGATTGGTGTGGTGATAATATATGGACTCGGTGGAGCTCCATTTTTCGTTTTCATTTGATTGAGATGGAACTGTCAAGCTGAAGAGGAACACAGCATCTAAGCTATCTTCAATCTGGTGAGTCAATGTAACTACTCAATTTTTTATTTTTTTATAATTATGTGGACTGGCTGAATTTTGATTTATTTTTCGGTTGTTTTTTATTATTGGTAAATTTTTATCTTTGTCAATTTTAGTTTTCCTTTTGAACATGATTATTTCAGAAAATGATGAAAAATGACTTCTTTTTTTTTTTGGATGTTAGGCTATGTAACAGTGAAAATTGGGGGTTTTTGAATTAGTCTTTAACTGAGGAAAATGAGATTTTTGGATGTTTTTTTTATTTTCAAATGTATTGGGTTATTTACATGCTGTGAAATTGTAGCTGAAAGTAACAATTTTGTAATGATACTTCAGATATGGGATTTTGGGTTGTGTTTGAATTGAAGAAAGATGTGATTTTAACGGTGATTTATATACACTGAGATAATTCTATTTGATCTTTTGGAATTTGTTCTATCCTCAAGAATCTTAAATTTAATTTGGGGATCTTGAGTTTGCTGAAAGATGAGACTTTTACTATGATTTAAATTTATCCTCGCAGTTCTAGGATAAGCAATAGAGCCTGATTTAGGATCTTAGGTTAATAACTGGTGGAAAGATTGATGGATAGATGGGGTTTGATTTTTTAGTTGTGATAGCATATTGCGTTTTACAGAAAAAAGGTGGTTTCTATGTTTTCCTGATCTTTGAGTACTTTAAAATGATTTAATAATTAAAATTCTCATGTTATCTTTCCCTTAAGCTTTTGTTCATGGCATGAAATCTGTTGGTGAAACTTGATCTAATAGTAGATAATGATTTTAAGGTTGAATGCAAAATAAATGTTATTTTGGTTAGTTAAGATTTTAGTTATGAACTTCTAATGGAGATCATGATTTTGTTATATGATTAAAGATCATTCCTTTTTATGCTTTAGCATTTTATGTGTGCGTGCACGCGCATGGATATTTGTTCTGATCATACTTTTCTAATTCTATTTCTAATTGGATTTTGAATGTTTTCTGATCCTATATGAAAATTTCCAGATTGATTACAAAAGGATTTTGAAATGGACCTTAAAGAGGGACTGAGTGCAGAAACTTGGGCAAAGTCTTCAACTGATTTCAATTCACAGCAACTCCAGCAGAAGTGGGATGATCCCTCCTTATTAGATTATGGCATGAGGATCGATCCACCATTCCCAGAATTCGATCAACCTCCTCAAAACCAATCCTCACTTCCTTGTGACCCCACTAACCAACTAAAATCCCATTTCAGATGAACGAGACTGTCCTAACCAATAAATTGCAAGATTGGGATCCGAAATCAATGCTAGACAACCTTTCATTTTTGGAAAAAAGATCCATCGGCTTCAGGATTTGGTCCACTTAATTTTGGGCCGGAGGAGCCAAGTGTTGGGTCAACCGGATGAACTTGTAGCTCAGCAACAGCAGCTCATTACTGCAGATCTCACTTCAATCATTATTCAGTTGATCTCCACAGCTGGGAATCTTCTTCCTTCTGTGAAGCATACCCTTTCTGCAGCTACTGTGTCCGTTGGACAGCTTGAGCAATTTGGTGCGGTTCCACTTCCCACTGGGGTGGGCCTAAGTGGTAACACTCAGCTGCAAAACAGTTGGGCGAAAAATGTCTCTAATCAGTCAAACCCGATTAATCTAGCTGGTAATAGTGGGACTCAACAAAACCATAACCACACTATTGAAGATCATGAATTAAAAGATGAAGAGGATGCTGATGAAGGAGAGAACCTTCCACCTGGTTCCTATGAGATCTTGCAGCTAGAAAAAGAAGAAATCCTTGCACCTCATACTCACTTCTGCACGATATGCGGGAAAGGATTCAAGAGGGATGCAAATTTACGCATGCACATGAGAGGGCATGGAGATGAGTATAAAACCCAGCAGCCCTTGCAAAACCTCACAAGGAATCTGGCTATGAACCGATGCTTATTAAGAGGTATTCCTGCCCAAATTCTGGTTGCAAGCGGAACAAGGATCACAAAAAGTTTATGCCTTTGAAGACTATCCTGTGCGTCAAAAACCATTACAAGAGGACTCATTGCGACAAAAGCTATGTTTGCAGCAGATGCAACACCAAAAAATTCTCAGTTATTGCCGATCTTAAAACTCATGAGAAGCATTGTGGCAAGGATAAATGGCTTTGTTCCTGTGGTACGACCTTCTCGAGGAAAGACAAGCTGTTCGGACACATTGCCTTGTTCCAAGGCCACACTCCTGCCATTCCCCTTGATGAAACTAGCAAAGGACTGGCAGGGCCATCTGATCGAAGAGAAGGCAATGAAGCAACAAGCAAGGTTGGAAATACAAATTTCAACTTCGGCTCCAACGTTCCTAATGGAACTGGAGTTCAAAACGATATGGATGATAAAGGTAACATCGATGATCCAACTAGTTATTTCTCACCATTGAACTTCGATACATGTAACTTCGATGGATTTCAAGAGTTTTCTCGACCCCTGTTTGATGATTCGGAGAATTCATTCTCTTTTCTTATTCCCGGTTCCTGTAATTACATTCCGAAAACTGGAGGGGAGTCGAGTTTGAATTCTCTCAAATGATGTTTAGACTTGTGCTTGAATCAGGAGGTCTATGAATACAATTTCCGTCATATTTGTTAGTCAATGACTCAATGTTATCCCATGTTGTCATTTGTTCATCTTGAGTAAAATGAAAATGATGTGCATTGCCACCGAGTGTCCACGGAATTGGTATTAATTGAAGGCCCTTGAAGGCTTGAATGAACTCAATATGATTGCGTGTTGTCCCAATCGATTTTCATCTCTATTTCTAAGAACCAGTTAAAATTGGCACAACATTTTTGAAATAATTCATCATTGATTGGCACCTAACAAATTGTTAGGTGTTGATTTAGCAAAGCCGAGCATTCAAATCACAATTAACTAGCAAGATAAAATAGTAATTATACATAATAAGATCCTAATAAAATAGTTTAAAGGGAAGATTATAGATTACCTTTAAATGAATATAGAGCCAAGAACACTACCACCCAAACTTAAACGGGCTGTCCCACTTCCCCCTCCAGCTCCATTCCAAAACGTATTGAGTTAAAATTAAGTGAAAAGACCATATTGCCCATAATCAATCTAAGTTATGACAATATAGCTTTATGAACTGAAACAAAATAAAACCACATTCAATGAGACAATATAAGAAAACACTAGATTTTTTCAAGAAATGTAAAAAATCTGTTGACGGCTGATTTTCGTTTCAGGGGTAAATCGGTAAAGTTACTCCTCGAACAATCATCTCACAACTGTGAATTTGTTTGGATTGGGGACCAAATGCAGACTTAGCAAAAGATGAGAAAACACATAGACAAAACAAATGGTTTAACGTGGTTCGGCGGAATGGATCCAACCTACATCCACGGGCACAAAGGAAAATAAAGCTTTTATTACGTGGTCGGTTTAACCGACCTGCACTAGCAGTTGCTTACACTTGAGCTTTTTACTCTCTCTTTTACAAGTTATGTGTCAAATAAAATTAGCTAACCTTTTACAATGAATTCTCAACCCCTTTATATACTAGGGCAAAACCCACTATTACATTATCCTCGCGACGTCAGCCACGTGAATCTGCCTCCGCCACACATGATCTCTTCCCCAACCACTCTGCAAACAGTAGTCATGCCATCTGACACCTCATTAAACCATGCCTATTTGGCAACTACCACAGTGCCAACATGTACTCGAACTACTCCTCTGTGATAGCGTATGCTAAAAGATAAGACGGTGACTGCTCTTGTCACGTCAGACCTATATGGAAGGTGAAAGTTCTCATACAAGGCTTACGCCATCTTAACTTAATCATAAAGCTACAACCCCGACCCGCCCAACTAGGTCGGGCAACTGAAATAACCGACATCATGTCATATTGAGCTACCAAGTCGGGTCGGTGGTCACAGACCTCATCAGGTCAGTCTTCTCATATGCTCAAGTGTTGCTCTGATACTTTGGTTCTACCCTCAGGTTGACTTTCTGCACCTCAGGCTCAGGCCTTTCTGCTTGACCTCTCATCCTTTGTAAGGACTTTGGACCATCTGTCAAGTGCAAACCCCATCTTACTCTTCCTCGAGATTCTAACTTATTGGGGGCTGAAAACCACCATCAACATCTGTCCCATAATTCTCGGTATCAACGACTAAGCGAGTTGGTGCCAGGATCTAAAAAAATGGTGGTGCATCAAGCCGTAGACTGATCTGGTGTCCTCGGGCTGATACTCACACCCTATATTGCTCCAACTTGATGCCTTGTTATACCTTCCCGATACTTGGAATGTTTTTTGAAGAAAAACTTCCCTTATGCTGACGCTCAATCTTGATCAAGCCCAGAATCTCAAGTCTGTCCCATCTCAAAACGGGTAGCACAACTACAATCTTCATTGCTTCTTGTGAAAAAATCCACGTCGGGTTCACAGCCTTGATCCATCACCTCAGTTTCTGATTCATTACTCGGCTATCTCCTCCACTAGACCTTCTATGACCGAAGAGGTTGATCTGGACTAACTCTGGTTAATCAATCTTTTGGCTTTGCTTGAAGAAGCCCACCTTATGCCTTCTCGGGTAGATGCATGATCTCGCCATGCTGCAAACTTGGAAGGAAATGATCTGCAGAGTCCTGTAAAACAGAATAAAACCACAAGGGATCATTCACCTCCTCGAGCTATTAGGAAAATAATAGGGCCTCGAAGGAACGTAACCCAGTCCCGACCCGATGCAATAATTTGGCCATAAAGGAATGCTCCCTCATTGTACCAATACATACGAAAAAGACCTCGGCGGAACGAATGCAGCCCCGAGCCAATGCAATAGCTTGGCCACAAGGGAATGTTCCCTCCTTGCGCCACTCAACACTTGGCCATGGGGAGAAACACTGACCCCATGCCAACAAAGAAAATAAAGCCTCGGTGGGACATAACTTGACCCCGAGCCAAAGCACCAACTTGGCCACAAAAGAATGAACCCTCATTGTGCCACTAACATAGCCTCGACAGAACGAAACTAGACTCGTGCCATCAGATCTCCACAGCCTCGGTGGTACTAAATCAGAATCGAGCCATGAAATACACCACAGCCTCGGCGGTACCTAAGCAGACCCGAGCCATCAAATACACCACGGCCTCGGTGGTACTAAAGCAGACCCGAGCCATCAAATACACCACGACCTCGGCGGTACTAAAGCAAACCCGAGCCATCAAACACACCACAGCCTCAGCGGTACTAAAGAAGTCCCGAGCCATTAGATCACCACGGCCTCGATGGTACTGAAGCAGACTCGAGCCATCAAATACACCATGGCCTCAGCGGTACTAAAGTAGTCCCGAGCCATCAAATCACCACGACCTCGACAGTACTAAAGCATACCCGAGCCATCAAATCATAACGACCTCGGCAGTACTGAAGCAGACTCGAGCCATCAAATACACCACGTCATCAGCGGTACTAAAGTAGTCCCGAGCCATCAAATCACCACGACCTTGGCGATACTAAAGAAGACCCGAACCATCAAATACACCACGGCCTTGGCGGTACTAAAGTAGACCCGAGCCATCAAATACACCACAACTTCAGCGGTACTAAAGCATACGCAAGCCATCGAATTACCACGACCTCGACAGTACTAAAGTAGACCTGAGCCATCGAATTACCAAGGCTTCGACGGTACTTAAGCAGGCTCGAGCCATCGAATTACCATGACCTTGGCAGTACTAAAATAGACCCGAGCCATCGAATTACCACAGCCTCGACGGTACTAAAGCTGACCTGAGCCATCGAATTACCACGGTTTTGGAGGTACTAAAGCAGACTTGAGCCATCGAATTACCACGGCCTCTGCGGTACTAAAGTAGACCCGAGCCATTGAATTATCACAATAAACAAGCATGGATAAATAAGTTTTTATCTAAGAAATGGAAAGTCTTACTCATATTCTTGGGATCTATTGCCCTTCTTAGAACTCTTTGAGGATCATTACAAGAGAAGCTCTATTAAAAATACCCCCTCAGCACCTCAACATTCCAGGGCTTCCTGATCCGGGTACGGTTAGCTGCTCCAGGTGATAGGTTTCCGATCCGATTATCAATATACTCACTGAGGTGGCCATTCTTTACCAGGTATTCCACCTGCTCCTGTAGGTCTTTACATCCATTTGTGGCATGTCCCCTAACATTATGGTGCATACAATAAGCCATGTTGTTTCCCTTCTCAATCGAGAACCTCATTGGGTCGGGCTCAGCCAATAGACCTTTATCCTGGATTTCCCGAACTATTTGGGCCAGAGGTTTGTTCAGAAAGGTATACAATGTTCCACGGTGACATAGTTGTTAGGGTTGGTGCTCAGAGTGACAATCCGGATCGTATTTATGTTCGATTCATGAATACGTACAATTCATTTTTCCATAATATTACTTATTTAATGGTAGCACCTCTTGTCTTTTATATACATATTCGATCTAATTACGATTAGATATCTAATTATGATTAGATCGAAACTAAATCTGATTTAGTGATATGTGTATATTAGACAAAGACCCTAGGATTTACAATGTAGTTCTCAGATACAACGTAGTTTGTAATTGACATTGGGAAGTGTTACTATAAGTTGTATATCCTTAAATAAAGTTATTGGTCAAGATTTACTAACACGGGTCGGTTAGTAAAATCTACTAAGACCAGTACATGTCGTATATCGTGACTTGGTCCGATGGTTTATCTCAATGTGTTGGGTTTCTAAGGTCATCCCAAATCAAGCATGAAATAATGTGAATACTAAAAGAAGTATAGTGAAATATACTTACAAAGATCGGTTGGTTGGATGTGTTGATAACAAAAATTCCTTTTTGAGAAGTGCTCCAAGATCCTCTCTTTGAATTGTGTGTTGAAGCTCTAAGCTTGAGATGGATTCCAAACTCTAGGGAATGTTTCCCTAACACATTTGTATGATCTCTTTGAGTGTTAGCTCTTGAAAAATTTGCAACAAATCTTCCAATTTCTCTTTGATAAATTCGGCCAAGCCAAAAAAATTTTGGGAGAGAAAATTTTTTCTATTGCCGTGAATGAGAAGAGAATAGATGAAATGATGATTTTCAATTTTCAAAAGAAAATATATGATATAACAAATATCCAACATTTGGTATATGTCTTTCAAGTCATCACTTTGACTTTTTTACAAGTCTTTAACAACCCACCAAATACCGTCAACAAAAATTTGATTAAATGACTAGGTATGTGACTTGTGGGCCCCACTTGATTCAAAATCCGAGTGGGCCCGAAACACATTCCGGGCTCGGGTTCGTTAATTCCGAATTAACGAATTTTTCATTGCGACATAATTAAATCAAATTTAATTAAATAATTATGCCTAACAAAATTACTATTTACGTCGCTTGAGAATTAATTCTAAATTAATTCGTTCGCTCGAATTAAAATCCAATTTTAATTCCGTTATGAAATCTAATTTCATTTAATATATCGAATATATTATTTTATCGATTAATTCCGAATTAATCGTTCTCTCTCTTCTAATAGTATTTTATCCCAGATAAAATCTCTCCATAATTAATCCTAGATTAATTATGTTCGAGTCATACGTCATCGGTGAATCTTTGGGAAGCGACCCATGAGATCCATGGATATGTTGGCAGTAAATCCGATCGTCGGACTATCCAAACACGTGCATACCTTGTACCACGTTTTTATCGATTTACGAGACATGGTTGGCTTCTTGCAAAACATCGTGCCTTCCCAATTCTCCAGAAATATTCTTAAAGGAATATATAATCTATGCCAGGCGTATTATACGTAGTATTATGTATTACGATCCAGTATCCGATGTCACATGCAAGGCCTGGGGCAGGAATAGTGTCTGCCTCATACGAAGCATATATCAGATCACAAGCAACTAGTCTCTATAATCGGATAATCATGACCTTGTCATATTATCCCGATAATTGCAACATAATAGATAACCGGTTCTTTGTCCCTGCATGATCATCATCTCCATATGACTGAAGTGATACTTTCGTCTTGACATCACACCCAATACACTACGATTCTCAATAAACCCAGAAGAGGCGCACACAGAACCTGTTAAAGTCCCGGACGATAAAAACCAAAACGTATTGATTGTCGCAAGTACTAGCGATGCAAGTCTCAGGTTAAGACCAAATACACCTACCCTGAAGCGGATTCCCAGAGACATAGTCCTACTACCAATGTGATTCTGTGGGGTCTATCCAGAGCGAAGATGTTCCCATACCATCGGTAAACACAACCTCCTATCGCACTTGTATAAGTATCAAATACTTAAATATATGAGAACTATGCTGTTACGCTTCCATAACACGCACAAGTGCAATACTAGTCTATTCTGCATTATCGATGTCCATTTTCGATAATACTACGTCTAGGGATATTTAATGATTAAACCTTTGGTGGATTGATATTGTCTCATATCTTATAATCCGGAACTAATCATAAGGACTTTTATCATTTATATATACAAGTAATCTAATTACAAAAGATAAAATGCAATTTCCATTGTCACATAGTTAATTTGTACAAAAAACCATAATGTCTTTTACAAATAGTGACGCTATGGGTCATAATTGTCCAACAATCTCCCACTTGGCCTTAGCCAGTCACTCAAGCATCTAACACCTGAACTATGTACATGTCGCTCAAACTTTTGCTGAGGAATAGCTTTTGTTAGCAGATCTGCAATGTTGTCCTCTGATGCGACCTTCTCGATCTTCACATCGCCACGATGTATGATCTCACGAATCAGATGGAAACGTCGAAGAACATGCTTGGATCATTGATGAGACTGTGGTTCCTTAGCCTGCGCTATAGCCTCGTTATTGTCACAATACAATGGAACGAGCTCAGCTGCTAACGGAACTACTCCTAATCCAATTAGGAATTTACGGATCCAAACTGCCTCTTTTGTTGCTTCAGCTGCAGTAATATACTCCGCTTATGTTGTTGAATCGACAACAGTCTCTTACTTGGAAGATTTCCAGCTTACTGCTCCGTTCTTCAAATAAAATATGTATCCGGATTGCGACTTACAGTCGTCTTTATCGATTTGGAAACTTGCATCAGTATACCCAGTTACCTCAAGTTCTCCATCTCCATAGATTAAGAAAGCATCCTTAGTTCATCTAAGATACTTAAGGATATTCTTAACCGCCATCCAGTGACCTTCACTTGGATCGGCTTGATAGCGACTACACATGCTCAAAGCATAGGAGACATTAGGTCGCCTACATATCATGGAAAACATGATCGATCCGACTGCCGAGGCGAACGGTATCCGACTCATGTTGTCTCTCTCATCTTGATTTTTAGGACACATGTCTTTAGATAGAGTGATGCCATGTGACACTGGCAACAGTCCCCTCTTAGAATGTTCCATGTTGAATCTCTTCAACACTTTGTCAATGTACGTGCTCTGGGAGAGTCCAAGCAGCTTTCTAGATCTATCCCGGTAGATCTTTATTCCCAGAATAAATACTGCTTCTCCCAGATCCTTCATGGAGAATTTTAATGAAAGCCAAACTTTCACCGATTGTAGCATGGGAATGTCATTGCCTATAAGCAAAACATCATCGACATAAAGGACAATGAATGTCAGTGCGCTCCCACTAACCTTCTTATATACACAAGGATCATCCTCATTTTGAAAGAAATCATATTCTTTTATGATCTCATCAAAACGTGCTTCCAAGAATGCGATGCTTGCTTCAATCCATAAATGGATCGATTTAACTTGCAAACCTTTTTTGCATGTTGCATATAAACATCCTCCAAAAGGTTTCCGTTAATGAAAGCGGTTTTGATGTCCATCTGTCATATTTCGTAATCGAAATATGCAGCAATAGCAAGCACAATCCGAATGGATTTAATCATGGCAACAAGTGAAAAAGTTTCATCGTAATCGACACCATATCTTTGACGATACCCTTTCGCTACAAGCCTAGCTTTGTGTTGGACAAAATGACCCATAGCGTCACTATTTGCACAGATCATTGTGTTGTTGTAGCAAATTAACTATGTGACAAGGAAATTGCACTCTCATCATTTGTGATTAGATCACCATAGATATATAAATGAAGAGAGGTCCTTGTGATTAGTTCCTGGACTGAGAATGATATGAGACAGTATCAGTCCCCGAAGGATTAATCATTAAATATCCCTAGCCGGAGTATTATCGAGACTGGACATCGATAATGCGGAATAGGCTAGTATTGCACTTGTGTGCGTTGTGAGGGCACAACGGCATAGTTCTCATATATATAAGTATCGGATACTTATGCAAGTGCGATAGGAGGTCATGTTTTACCGATGGTACGGGAAACAGCTTCGCTCTGGATAGACCCATCGGAATCCCATTGGTATTATAACTATGTGTCTATGGGAGGCCGAAATCAAGGTAGGTGTGTATAGTCTTAACCTGAGACTTACATCGCTAATACTTACGATAATCGATAGACTTTGGTCTTGGTGGTACAGGGTTTAACCGGTTCTGCGTACACCACTTCTGGGTTTATCAGAGAGTCGTAGTGTATTGGGTGTGATGTCAAGACGAAAGTATCACTTCAGTCATAGTGGAGATGATGTCACGCAGGATACGGTACTAGTTCTCTTGAGTGTTGCGCAACCAATCGGGATATTGTGACCAGGTCATGAATATCCGATTATAGAGACTATGTTACCAGACATCCGACATGTGCTTCGGACGGGGCAGACACTTATCCAGCCCCAGCCCTAGCACGTGACTATCCGATACTGGGCCGATATACACAATACAATTGGTATACTACGCTTGATATAGATCTTAAATATTCTTATAAGAATATGTCCGGAGAATGGGAAGACTTGGTGCTTTGCTAGAAGCCAACCTTGTCTAGTAAATCGGTAAAACGTAGTACTTGGTACTTACGTGTTCGGATAGTCCGACGACCGATTTGACTGCCAACATATCCGGGGATCTCATGGGTCACTTCCCAAAGATTCACCGATGACGTATGACTCGCACTTTTATTAATCTGGGATTAATTACAGAGATATTTTATCTGGGATAAAATATCAATTAAAAGAGAGAGATTGATTAATTTGGAATTAATCGATTAATTAATATATTTGATATATTAAACGAAATTGGATTTCGACGCGGAATTAAAATTAGATTTTAATTCGGGCGAGCAATTAATTTAGAATTAATTCGTCAGCGACGTGAATAGTGATTTCGCTAGGCGTAATCATTTAATTACGACGCGACAGAAAATTCATTAATTTAGAATTAGCGAATCCGAGCCCGAGATTATTTGCGAGCGCATTCGCATTTCGAATTCGAGTGCGGCACGCAAGTCAAATCAAGCGTCAAATCATTAGTCGCATCAAGCGTCAAATCACTTGTCACTTTGAGTGATGTGACTTGACAACTTGATTGAGTTGACTTGATGTGATGAGTGATGTGTGTGGTTGGCAATTAAAGCCAAATGTGTTTGAAATGAATTGGATTTAATTTCAAGTGTATTAGATGCATTAAAAACAACACAAAAATCGTATACAATTATAACACACACTTTCCCTCCTCTCTCTCCTCTTCTTCTTCCTCTCTTCACTTATGATTCATGCTTGAGTTTTGATCTTGGGACCTATAGAAACTCTAACAATGGCATCAAGAGCTTAGGTTAAAAGCATGAAAAAGTTAGGGCTAAAATTTGGGCAAACTTGATTTTGAGCATGATAAATTAAATTGGATGGATTTGTATGCTTAATTGTGTTTGAATTGAAGATTGATTAGGTCAATTTGAAGAAAATATGATTGGATCAATTTTCCCCAATTTCCTCCTTGGCCGAAATTGATGATGATTTAATGTCTTGGGATTTTTGATTTTTGACAATTGGATGTGTTGGAAATCATTCGGGAATATGATTTGATGTCGATTGCGGAATCAATTGGATTGAATTCGAATCGGACGAAAAATCCCCAAATTGCCAAGTATGTCATAAAGCTTGAAATTGGGTAAAATTGATTTAAGCATGCAATTATGAAATTGGATGATAAAGTATGCTTGAATGTATTTTAATTGATGATTGGTTGGATCAATTTGATTAAATATTGTTTGGAACAAATTTCCCCAATTTTGATGTGTTGGCCGAATAGGAGAATGCCCTAAATCTTGGTAATTTTGTTTCGTTGATCATTGGATGACTTGAAACGATTGAGGATGTTGATTTAATGTTAATTTGGATTTAATTGGATTGAATTCAGAATTGACATAAAATTAGTCCACATTACCGAGAGTATTAAGCATGTAATGGGTTTGATTTTAATCTTAATGTGTTGGACATGTGATGATGAAAATGAGCATGATTAGTTAGCCTAATTTGTGTTTTAGAAATGTTAATTATGGTGATTAATCATGATATACACTTTAGGTAATTAATTGCGAAATTGGATTTGTGTAATTTAATTAATTGGGCTAATTTTGGAAATTGAGCTTGAATTGTTGTTATTGGGCTTATTGGGCTTTGTTGTACAAAGTTTGTTTTAGGCAAAATTGGTTGGATCCAATTGGGCCAAAACCACATCCATAAAGCCCAAATGCGACTTAATGGACCTTTAAAGTTTAATTGGGCCTAATAGGCCAAGATTATTTATTAGCTTATGGGGTAACTCCCGGATTGGACTTTGGTTGCGGGTTTGACCCGAGTTGACCAAAAGACCACGCCTTAAGAAATTAATTAAAATCCCATTAGACTATAATTAAATTAATATTGGATATTAATCGGGCTTTGAGACCCGTAGCGATTAAATTTTGGAATTTAAGTCGAAAAGGGTTTATTATTAAAGTGTGTTATTTAATTTGGAATTAAATAGTGAATTAGAATTAAATACAAATTGAATTGGATTTAATTGTGTAGTTTAATTTAATTCGGGAATAAGTACTTTAAGTACTTATTCGCAAAAACGAGTTTGATCGAACAAAATCAAATCGTTGTTTGAACATTGGATGATCATTAATTATCAAGATTAATTAATTGGATTAGATTGATTGATAACATGCTTGAGTGAATACATGGTTGTGATGCATGAATAATGTATATCAGATGGATATTAGATGGGTGGGGCAATTTTAGAAATTGTTGTAATAAATTTGATTTATTAATTGGACCTGCGTGTCCAGCCTTATCACCTCATATTCTTTGTATTCTCTTCTCACCTATTCCCCTCAATGTAAATGAGGTTTCTTTAGAAGTGTAGTGTAACGGGTAGAAGAAATATTTTGTGCTAGCGGGAGAGAGAAAGTGAGAGATTTGATCTAGGATCAATGTGTAAAATATCCATCCGCATATCATTATTATTTTATCATATGCGCTTTATTATGTGTTTAGAATGCATGTTTAAGGGTGTAGATGATGAGACCTTAACAAAGATAATAAATTGGTTGCCAATTTTCACACGAAAAACCCTCATAAATATCATGCGTTTTTCCTTCCATTGAGTGATTCTCACTCAAGATCCGAGACGGCATTGGGTTGTTGGCCAAAGTCAAGCCCTTTGTCTGTCGAAGATGTGTTTGAATCACGAGGCTTTGTTCCATATTGGTGTCTTGTCCAAGTTGTGGTTTGTTGGCCAAAGTCAAGACCACTTCTTGTCCAACGACATTGATTACGAAGCTTCCATGGTCAATGGGTCCACGCTTGACTGGGATCACTAGTTTGTTGTGCCAAAGCCAAGGCCTAGTTGATTCAGAGGAAATAGGTTAGGGTATATATTGGATATATAAGCATATATATGATATATGTTTAGGACTTGGATGTCCACCTACTGGATCTAGGAATTGGATTGGATCCAATTAATCTTAGAGATCTACCTAGTTAATTATCATACAATTTGTTGGCCAAAGTCAAAATTGTGTGATATTTAACGGGATCCTAGCCCACTAGGAAACACGGTTTCCCGAGTACTCGACAGAGGGTAGAGGCTCGACGAAAAATAGTGGGAGGCAAGAATTGAATTTGGACTAATATTTAAATTGTTGTTTTATTTAACAGTTGGACTGTATTATAGTTGATTATATATAATTGGATTATATAATCAATATATTTGAATTAATTAATTTCAGTTTACAGTTGATTTTATAATTGGATTATAGTAATCAATGTAATTGAGGTTATTAATTTAGATTATATTTGATTATATAGTTGGACTATTATAATCATTATAATAAATAGTACCACAAATCGTTGATTAAATAGTTGGACTATTAGAATCAAGATATAAATGAAAGATTAGTGTTTAAGACATAATCCTGGGTGAAAATGTATTTAAACGACTTTAATTTTCAAATTGGGAATAATTTTAGGATGGTCCTGGAAAAATAATAAGTTATTTTATTTGATAAAATATGCCTGAAAATCGGAGTTAAGCAAATAAGTGGAACATGATATTTAGAATATTCATGTAATGATAACTTTAGTGCTTAATCCATAATACTTGTCATATAGACTCCTTAATTTCTTTATCAGAACTAAGGATTAGATTCTAAAGTATGATATTGAAATTGAAGGATATTCAAAGATTAGATCTTGGAAGTACTTTTAAAAATTGCAATAAATAATTCTTGGAGAATTAAAGACTATTCTCAATGAGATAAAGTCAAAATTTGCAATTAGGCAAGTAGTGCAAGGCACACCTTACTTCAATATTCTGGAAACCCGAGGCTTGGTCAAAGGCAACTGGAATATTGAAAATGACAAAGGCAAAATCATTATAGTCTTCTTGGAAGATAAATGACATATCCCAAAATGTCTGCACAATTGTTGCAAATGGAATCGCGAAGCGTGACTGTCGTTTGGACAAAGCAGACATGAAGGAATTGAAGACGAGCAAGGCTCTGACTTCAAATATGTTTGTCAAAATTATGTTCATTACTAGTATTAAAATTGGATTTTTAGATACTTGATATGGTACATAATAAATATATATATTGATGTTCAGAATCTGCTATGAGCAGGATTAGAGAACTGTTATAATGTAACTAGTTTGACTAGATACAATATCTCTTTATCAGTGTTTAACCCACTGCGGGTGAACCTTTATATTTTAGAACACTAAAGTGTTTTGTTATATAAGGATGATATTGAGATAAACACATTAGATGTGAATAACAGAATTTATATTTTGAATATAAATAAATCTCAAATATATATAATGACAAACAAATAGCTCAAAGTGATTTGATCAGAAGAAACTAATTATGGCATTGTTGTCTGGGACACAATCGAACAAGACTCGTATATCCACACTTTCGAAGAGTGGGTACTCGGACTGTTTTGATTCCAATCAAATAAAGTCTACGAATCTAGTTTAATGGGTAATGTGCCTAAAACACTATTTACTTAGTAAAAGTGTAAATGCCACCAATCTATTAGCCCTAGTTCATAATGAAGCAAGTGGGCCCATGTCTAGCTAGGCTAGATGCGGATATGAATATTTCGTGACCTTACGGATGTGGCATCGCGTAATGGTTGTGTGTTTCTTTTGAAGAACACAAATCGGAAACTTTTAGAGTTTCGACACGAAATAGACAAATAGATCGACTATAGTATTATACCGTCACGGTAAGACCGTAATGGAAAATACTTAAGCAATAAGTTTCTTATATACTTGAAAGAGTATAGTATTCTTTCAAATGAGGACTCCTCCTGGAACACGTCAAAGTGACGGTGTGTCCGAACGGATTAACCGAATCATGTTAGACATGATAAGGCTAATCATGAGTCGCTCTGAGCTACCATTTCCTTCAACGGATAAGTTTTAACAGTGCAATAACTTATTTAGAATAAGGTTCCATAATAATCTGTTTGACAGATTACATATTAGATATGAACGGGAAAGAAACTGGGTTTCTCATTCCTGACCATTTGGGATGCTAGGCATATGTTTGGATAATACCAAACTAAAACCCAAATTGGATAAGTGTCAATTGTAGGCTATCCTAGGGATACCATAAGTATTGTATTTATACATCTCACCATAGAACAATTAGATTGTTGCTCACCATGCATTTTTCCTGAGAGGAATACAGACATGCAGTGGTAAGTGGGAGGATAGTAAAACTCGATGAAAATCGGAGTAATACTATTCAAGGCACCTATTCCTAATGGAACATAAATAGTTCATCAAGGATGAAACTATTCCATTAATCTTCGAGTACACAAGAACCACGTAGATCAGAGAGAGTCAGAAAACAACCTGGGGTATGGGTTTCTGATCTCACCTCATAAAGATGTTAATCTTTTAAGGTATACCAACTGACTACGTATGAGGTAGTGAAACAAGGTATCGGCTCCCTATTATGACAAAGTGTCATGAGTCCGAAATGGATTCCATGTATATCAACAAGTTTGGATACTAGTTGATGTACCATAAGACATTGTGCCTATTGGTACTTTATAAGTCTTCAAGGAAGACATACATGAAAGGCAACATACCAACGTACTAAGCTAGGCTTGTAAAGAAAAAGGTAGAGTTATCAACATTGTGTTGATTACGACGAAACCTTTTACATGTTGCCACTGTAAATCCATTTGGATAATGCTTGCTAAAGCTGTGTATTTCATTTATGAAATATGACAGCTTAACGGAAAATCGCTTTCCCGAAAAGGAAACCTTTCGGAGGATGTTTATAACATCCTGTCGGTTTTGTCGTACCATAACAAGCAAACAAGGTTTGCAGGTTATTCGATCCATGTTTGGATTGAAGCAAGCATAAGGTTTTTGGAACTGACGTTTTGATGTAATCATAATGGTTTATGATTTAATTCAAAACGAAATGATTCTTGTGTATATAAGGAGGTTAGTGGGAGTGCACTGACATGAATGTCATGTAAGATAATGATAATATGTCATTTCTTGGAAATGATATTCCCATAAATTAATCGGTGAAAGCTTGGCTTTCCTGATAACGACTATAAGTCGTAACAAAGGTATTATACAATAGTATAACGGTACAGTGAGGTTGAAATCTTCCAAGCAAGATACTGTTGCCAAATAAACAACAAATGCAGATCATTGCTGCAGCTGAGGCAGCAATAGAAGCCATTTGGATCGATAATAAATCTAATTAGATTAGATATAATTCTATTAGCAGCTGAGCTAGGCGTCAGCACAGGCTAAAGAATTAATGGTCTCATCGACGATCCAGATATATACTTCGATATTCATCTGATTCGTTCGGATCATACATCATGGCGATGTGATGATCGTGTAAATCGCGTCAGACGATAATCAAACAAATCCGCTGACGAAACCCTTTCCTCAGCAATTTGAGCGAACCGTACATAGTTCGGGTGTGGGACACTTGAGTGACTCGCTACGTGCCAAGTGGGAGATTGTTGGACAAAATGACCCATAGCGTCACTATTTGCACAGATCATTGTGTTGTTGTAGCAAATTAACTATGTGACAAGGAAATTGCACTCTCATCATTTGTGATTAGATCACCATAGATATATAAATGAAGAGAGGTCCCTGTGATTAGTTCCTGGACTGAGAATGATATGAGACAGTATCAGTCCCCGAAGGATTAATCATTAAATATCCCTAGCCGGAGTATTATCGAGACTGGACATCGATAATGCGGAATAGGCTAGTATTGCACTTGTGTGCGTTGTGAGGGCACAACGGCATAGTTCTCATATATATAAGTATCGGATACTTATGCAAGTGCGATAGGAGGTCGTGTTTCACCGATGGTACGGGAAACAGCTTCGCTCTGGATAGACCCCTCGGAATCCCATTGGTATTATGACTATGTGTCTATGGGAGGCCGAAATCAAGGTAGGTGTGTATAGTCTTAACCTGAGACTTACATCGCTAATACTTACGATAATCGATAGACTTTGGTCTTGGTGGTACAGGGCTTTAACTGGTTCTGCGTACACCACTTCTGGGTTTATCAGAGAGTCGTAGTGTATTGGGTGTGATGTCAAACGAAAGTATCACTTCAGTCATAGTGGAGATGATGTCACGCAGGATACGGTACTAGTGCTCTTGAGTGTTGCGCAACCAATCGGGATATTGTGACCAGGTCATGAATATCCGATTATAGAGACTATGTTACCAGACATCCGACATGTGCTTCGGACGGGGCAGACACTTATCCAGCCCCAGCCCTAGCACGTGACTATCCGATACTGGGCCGATATACACAATACAATTGGTATACTACGCTTGATATAGATCTTAAATATTCTTATAAGAATATGTCCGGAGAATTGGGAAGACTTGGTGCTTTGCTAGAAGCCAACCTTGTCTAGTAAATCGGTAAAACGTAGTACTTGGTACTTACGTGTTCGGATAGTCCGACGACCGATTTGACTGCCAACATATCCGGGGATCTCATGGGTCGCTTCCCAAAGATTCACCGATGACGTATGACTCGCACTTTTATTAATCTGGGATTAATTACAGAGATATTTTATCTGGGATAAAATATCAATTAAAAGAGAGAGATTGATTAATTTGGAATTAATCGATTAATTAATATATTTGATATATTAAACGAAATTGGATTTCGACGCGGAATTAAAATTAGATTTTAATTCGGGCAAGCAATTAATTTATAATTAATTCGTCAGCGACGTGAATAGTGATTTCGCTAGGCGTAATCATTTAATTACGACGCGACGGAAAATTCATTAATTTAGAATTAGCGAATCCGAGCCCGAGATTATTTGCGAGCGCATTCGCATTTCGAATTCGAGTGCGGCACGCAAGTCAAATCAAGCGTCAAATCATTAGTCGCATCAAGCGTTAAATCACTTGTCACTTTGAGTGATGTGACTTGACAACGTGATTGAGTTGACTTGATGTGATGAGTGATGTGTGTGGTTGGCAATTAAAGCCAAATGTGTTTGAAATGAATTGGATTTAATTTCAAGTGTATTAGATGCATTAAAAACAACACAAAAACCGTATACAATTATAACACACACTTTCTCTCCTCTCTCTTCTCTTCTTCTTCCTCTCTTCACTTATGATTCATGCTTGAGTTTTGATCTTGGGACCTATAGAAACTCTAACACTTTGTACGTTTGTATGTTGCCATCCATGTCGGTCTTCCTCTTGAATACCCATTTGCAACCAATAGGCTTTACGCCTTGGGGTGCATCAACTAGTGTCAAAACTTGGTTAGTGTACATGGAATCCATTTCGGACATCATGGCATCTTGCCATAAACCGGAGTCGATACCTTGTATTGCTTCCTCATACGTAGCCGGTTCGTCTTCCTCAATAAGATTAATATCTACATGAGGTGAGATCAGAAACTCATACCTCTCAGGTTGTTTTCTGACTCTCTCCGACCTACGCGGTTCTTGTGTATTCGAAGATTATGGTACAGTCTCATCCCTGATGAACTGTTCATATTCCGTTAAGGATTCTGTGCCAGGAACAGTATCACTCTGATTTTCATCGAGTTCTACTTTCCTCCCACTAACCACTGCATTTAGGAATTCATTCTCAAGGAAAACCGCATGTAGAGTAACAAATACTTTGTTCTCTTATGGGTGATAGAAGTAATATCCTTTGGTTTCCTAGGATATCCTACAAATAGGCATTTATCCGATTTGGGTTCAAGTTTGGTACCTTCCAAACGTTTGACGTATGCCCAGCATCCCCAAATCTTCAGGAATGAGAAACCCGGTTTCTTTCCTGTCCATATTTCATATGGTGTCTGTTGAACAGACTTTGACGGAACCTTATTCAAAATAAGTATTGCACTGTTCAATGCATATCCCAGAAGGAAATAGGTAGCTTTGTGCAACTCATCATCGACCTTACCATGTCCAACAAAGTTCGGTTTCTCCGTTCAGACACACCGTTTAATTGCGGTGTTTCGGGAAGAGTCCACTATGAAAGAATACCATATTCTTTCAAGTAATCAAGAAACTCATTGCTTAAGTATTCGCCACCACGGTCCGACCATAATATTTTAATACTTTTGCCGGTCTGTTTTTCAATTTCGTGTCGAAACTCTTTGAATTTCTCAAAGGTTTCCGACTTGTGTCTCATAAGATACACATAACCATAACGCGATGCATCATCCGTAAAGGTTACGACGTATTCATATCGACCTCTAGCTTGACTAGATATGGGTATGTCACTATGAACGAGGGCTAACAGTTCGGTGGCACGTGCACCTTTTCCGCTAAAAGGTGTTTTAGGCATTTTGCCTAATAAACAAGATTCGCATACGTCATATGAATTTGGATCAAATCAATCCATGTACCCACTCTTTGAAAGTGTGGATATACGAGTCTTGTTAATGTGTCCCATACGAAAATATCACATATAAGTTTCATCTTTGTTACTTAGTTTAAGCCTTTTGTTTGTTACATTATATGTTTGAGATAGATTTATATTCAAAATATAAAGACCGTTATCTACATCAGCACTGCATATCTCCATATCATTTTTATACATAAAACACCCAGTGTTTCTAAAAACAAAAGTATAGCCACATTGGGCCAATAAAGATACAGATAAAATATTCCTAGTCAAACTAGGTACATAATAACAGTCTGAAAGATTAAGTACATGCCCTGAGGGTAGTTCCAAAATATAAGTCCCAACGGCCAAAACGGCGACTCGAGTCCCATTTCCAACGCGGAGGTCAATCTCTCATGAGGCCAGTCTCCTGGTAATCCGCAGATCCTGGACATCAGTACATATATGAGTACCACAACCAGAATAAAAAATACAATTTTTAAAACTAGAAGTAGACAAGTTTATTTCTATAACAAACATACCTGAAGCTGGTGCCTTGCCCGCTTTGATTTCCTTCATGTGTGCCTTGTACTCGCGGCAGTCACGCTTCCAGTGACCCCGCTTGCCGTACTGCAGATATATATCTTGGGATTTGTCCTTACCCTTCCCAAAATATTTTGACGATTTGGCCTTGCCCTTCTTTTTCTTCTTCTTATTTACACATCCAGTTGCCTTCGGCCAAGCCTTGGGAGACTGAGATGTTGAAGCGAAGTGCGCCTCACGCTTTTTGCCCTTCATCAGCTCTTTTTTCTGCTTCACGCGGCATTTCCATCAGCTCTCCATGATTATGGTTTTGGTTCATCATATTGTAGTTCATGATGAACCCGCTCCAACTATCAGGAAGAGACTACAAGATCAAATCTATAGAAGTCTTAGCCTTAAAGGTTATGCCTAGATGACCTAGCTGTTCAATGTCGGCAATCATATGTGACACATAGTGCTCAACAGACGTACCCTCCGACATTCGAGAGCGAAAGAGCATTTTCTGTAATTCATACCTTTGCGATATAAGGTTAGATCAGTGAAGGTCCTTCAATTTTGCCATCATAGTATATGGATCCAATCCCTTGTTTTGGCGACGAAATGGAGGGGTCATCGCAGTGAACATGACGGACTGAACAGTTGAGTTGTCATCGCTATGAGTCTTCCAAAGTTCAAGCTCAAGCGGCTGCTTATTTCCGGGCTTAGGCCTGAGGGGTCTCTCTATCGTATAGAGCATCCTCTCAGCCCCTAGGACAATCCTGAGGTTCATATCCCAATCAGGAAAGTTCGCACCATTAAAGACATTTTCGCCCATGATAATGTCTTTAACTCCGATCTTTCCAACCATCTTAATTGCAATAGTCAAACTATTCAATTAACGATATTTGGGTACAGTCCAACTGTTACAAGAAAAATAATAGAATATTAGTCCAACTAATAAATATATAATTGACGAAATAATTTGAAAGCGCGTAATGCCAAGTATTTGAACGAAATTGCAAATTCTATACTGGCCTCCCACTATTTTTCGGCGAGCCTCTAACCCTCTGTTGAGTACTCGGGAAACCTAGTTTCCTAGTGGGCTAGGATCCCGTTAAATAACACACAATCTTGACTTTGTCCAACAACTGTATGATATTTAACTAGGTAGATCTCTAAGATCAATTGGATCTCATCCAATTCCTAGATCCGGTAGGTCGACCTCCAAGTCCGAAACATATATATAATATATATGCCAATATATCCAATATACTTTCCTAACCTTTTCCTCTGAATCAACTAAGCCTTGGCTTTGGCTCAATAATCTTAATGATTCCAGTTAAGCGGGACCCATTGACTTTGAAAAGCTTCGTAATCGATGTCGATGGACAAGAAGTGATCTTGACTTTGGCCAACAAATCACAACTTGGACAAGACATACGATATGGAACAAAGCCTTCATGATTCAAACACATCCGCGATGGACAAAGGTCTTGACTTTGGCCAACAAACCAGTGCCAATCTTGGATCTTGAGAATGAATCATTCAATGGAAGGAAAACACTTAATATTTATTGAGGGTTTTTCGCGTAATTGGCAACCAATTAATTATCTTTAATTAGGTCTCATCATACACCCTTAAGCATGCATTCTAAAAGCATAATAAGACGCGATAAATAAATTAATAATAATATGCGGATGGATATCTCACAAATATTTCCTAGAACAAATCACTCACTTTCCTCTCCCCAGTTAGCACTATTCTAATTTCTACCCAATTACATAATACAATTAAAGAAACCTAATTAACATTGAGGGGAATTAGGTGAGAAGAGAATTACAAAGAATCGAGAGATAAGGCTGGACACGCAGGTCCAATTTAATAAATTCTAAATTTATTACAACAATTTCTAAAACTGCCCATTCCCTACTAATATCCATTCGATATATATTATTCATACAACACATCCATGTATTCACACAAAGCATATTATTCAATCAATCTAATCTAATTAATTAATCTTTGAATTAAGTGATCATCTAATGTTCAAACAACGATTTGATTTGCGTGAGTCCAACTCGTTTAAGAATAAGTACTTGTAGGACACAGAAATCAGCGACGCTGTTCCAGGCTCGCGGCCTGGTTGGGAGTACGGAGTAGCCCGCGGGGGACTAAACCGGAGAAATAAAATGAAGTCGCCACCCGGTGTGAACCGGGAAATTGATTTAAGGCCGCACTCACCCCTCACAAGGGAAGACCTCAAACCATTAGGTTCGGAATGGTCCCTTACTTATGCCACTTGTAATGAAATAATTTGTGCAATAACTTAACCTAATCTACGCAACATATATTTTCAAAAAATAACCTATATCTAGTTCGCATTCATGAAAGTAAATCTTATATCTAAGTTTGCATGCTTTAAAAGTAAGTTGAAGTACGGCAAACACGCAATCTAATGAATATGTTAAATTAACACGTACAGAAACATAGATAAATCATGTGTAGAAAATATCATACTAAACAGCTAAATCATGCATAAAATAAATAACATGCTAATGACTAAATCATGCATAAAATAAATAACGTACTAACGACTAAATCATGCTTAAACACAAGGTTGGATGAAACGAAATATGTGTGTCTCTCAAGTGGTACGGGGAGTTGTTTCCCAAGTACAAACTGCACTACCGTCCATTCGGATTCGGCTACGGAATTTACGTCTGGGTTTCTATCCGATATACCGCAAGAGAGAACACATATTTCGTTCATCCGAAAGTCATATCATACACCAATCCACAATACTCATATGAAGTAAAATAAGAAAATAAATGAAAATAAAAGGAGAATAAATAAAAAAGGACGCCCTCAGGTCTAACCTCTTAAGTCGTCTCTTGGAAGTGCGCTACGCGGTTGTCGGAAGGGTTAATGCTCCGCAAATCCTCTGGTTCACTGGTTCAACATTTTCCTTCTCCGTTTCGCTGTTTTGGGCTACTGTTTTACTCCGTTTCACTGCTGTATTTGCTGTATTTTCTGGTCACTATTTTGTGGTAATATAGTGCAATTTGGGGGACTGTTTTGGGGGTCAGTTGGGCAGATTCTCGGTATTGTTTAAGGGTTATTATTTTGCTATTTTTGCGATCTTATGGACTATTTTGGAGGGGTGTTTGGTTGGGTTATAGGGAGTGGCTTGCCTTTGTTGTCTGTGCTAATGGCTGCTGTGAGGAGACGTGTGTGCGTGGCCTGTATTGGTGTGTGAGAGGTTGAGTGGTGCTTTGAGTTGTTATTCAGTTTATGGCTTTGTGTGTCGTTTTGTGGGCTGGTTAGAGGGGTAATTATTTGTGAAGTGCCGAGTGTCAAGGGGGCTGAGTAGTTTATTGTGTGTGTTGATACGTGGAGAGGTGTTTGGTTTTGTTGTTACCTGTTTGGCCGATGTGGGACATGAGGGAGGGCTGCTGACTTTGAGGGCTTCTGGTTTATGTGAGGGGCGGCTGTCGATTTGGTGGGGCTTATCTTGGCAGTGTGTGTGTGCGCGTTGATCTTGGCAGTGTGTGCGCGCATTGAGCGTACAAGAGAAAGAAGAGGGTGTCTTGGCTGGTGAGTTGTGCTCTTCACATGGTGGGCTCTGTTGGTCGGTGTTGGGGTTGTTTGTTACGTGAAGGAGGGGGGCCTTGTGTGCGTGTATTAATTGTATGGTTTGGTTGATTGCTTACGCTGATGGTGGCCTCATTTGTGTGTGAAGCCGTGGAGGGCAGTTAGTGGAGCAAGGTATCTGCGTTTGAGAGAGATAGTAGTGGTGTGAAGTTTAGGGTTTATTTCTCTTTTGTGAGTATATGTGAGAATGAGCTAGGGTCTCTAAGGTTTGGTTTAGGCTTCTTTTTATAGGCAATGTTTGGGGTTTACCTTATGTGAATAGGGAAAGAATATTACAATTATGGGGATATCTTTTAATTTGTGTATCATAAGGAAATGATCTCTTCATTTTAGGAAGGTAAATTGATTTGATTTGATTTGATTTTATTTAGTTTAGGAATGTGATTTAATTGGATTAGGAATGTGATTTATGAGATTTGATTTGATTATTTAGTTTAGGCATGTGATTTAATTTAATTAGGAATGTGATTTATGAGATTTGATTTGAATCTTTTAATTTGGGAAGGTGATTTGGTTTGATTTTAGCATGTGTTTAATGTGTGATTTTGTTATTTTGGAAGGAGGTGGGCGTTAGCTAAGGGGATTTGGGCGTGGGTTTGGTTCTTTTTGGTGGGCTTGGTGTGTGGTTTGGTGGTGTGTGGGCTTGGTGTATGGCTTGCGGGGGTTTGGGCTGATGATGAATTTTAAAACAGAGGTCCAACGAGCGAACCCACAGCTAAGCAAACGAATTTAGTCCAACAAGATATTAATTTCTGACTTTTCCCTTCCGACGTCCATTTCCCGCGACTTCCACAACTTTAAAGAGGTAGTGTCTTCATGTGAGACTCATCATCGGGACTTATATGTAAAAATGCAGTGCCTAGAGTCTCCCCCACTTTGATGGGACTTGTGCAGTGTGTGACAATGACAATCCTATCAAAGTTATGCAATGCATTTTTACTTACCTGGCTCGCCAGGTGCCACTTGACTTGCCTGTTGCTTCGAACTGAGTTGATATTGTTGTGCCATACCCGGCATGCTAAACCCCATACCCGAGGTGTCGCGGTTGTGTCTCTATACCCGGAGTGCTAAACCCCATACTCGAGGTGTCGCGTTTGTGTCTCCATACCCGGAGTGCTAAACCCCATACCCGAGGAATCGCGGTTGTGTCTCCATACCCGGAGTGCCATACCCGGCGTGCTAAACCCCATACCCGAGGAATCGCGGTTGTGTCTCTATACCCGGAGTGCCATACCCGGCCTGTAGGACACAGAAATCAGTGACGTTGTTCTAGGCTCGCGGCCTAGTTGGGAGTACGGAGTAGCCCACGGGGGAACTAAACCGGAGAAATAACATGGAGTCGCCACCCAGTGTGAACTAGGAAAATGATTTAAGGCCGCACTCACCCCTCGCATGGGAAGACCTCAAACTGTTGGGTTCAGAATGGTCCCTTACTTATGTCACTTGTAATGAAAGGATTTATGTTATAATATAACCGAGTCTACGCAAGAACACCTACATCTAAGTTCGCATATAACCTATGTCTAAGTTTGCATATAACCTATATCTAAGTTTGCATGCTGATAAGTGCATGAAAATGTACTTTGAAACATCACTTATCTAGGTTTATTGTTAAGTATTTAGTTATATATTTTATATTTTATTACATAATTTCTATTGTTACATTAATTTAGAAATATTTATTATTTACACTAATTTAGTGATTTATATTTGTAGGAATATTAACATATGGATCTTGGGACAATTGCAAGTGTTTAGGGATGCATAGGACGCACACAAGAGCCGAGAACGCGAAGAGCAAAGATTGAACTGGCGCCGCGGCGCCACAATCCCATACAGAATCCAAGGCGCCACGGCGCCATTTGAAGAAAGTGGCGTGAAGGAAATTTGAAGGAGAGAGAGTGTAGTTGCAACTTTTGACCAAAAGTGTGGGTCACGTGGAGAAAAAGAGCATTAGGGCCGAAATCTTTGACCAAAAGAATGAATGAAGACTTTGAATTGGAAAAGATATTGACGTGGGCCCAAGCTTGGTGTTTTCTTTTACAAAATAAATAAAGTTGACAGGAAATTGAAGATGACATGCGTGGGCCTATAGGATTATGTTAGGGTTAAATATTTGTTTGATATAAATTGGAGAGCTTCAGCGTGTGAGAAGAGAAGAACTGCGTGAAGCAGCTTAGGCTGCTGCGCAAACAACAAAAATAAAAGGAGATTAGCCGAGAGGCTGCGTGCGTGAACCAGAGGCTAGTTACACAATACAAACAAGAAATCAGAGCTGTGCAAATTTCTGGGATCAGAAACAATGATTTATCCGATGATTCCCCATCCTATCTCTGTTGTTTCTTCATCTAGCATGCGGAACTAATCTCCCAAGCAAAGCTAAGGGCGAACTCTTGTACCCAATTCTTGTATTTTTGTTATTTGATTCATGAATTATTTTAATTGATTAATACAATTGTTATTCTATTCATCTCTTTATTCTTTTGATTAATTGAGAATCGTATTTTATTAGTTTACATATAGATTCAGTCATGCTTTTTCTATGTGTTGTTAGTAAAATTGGTTTGATAGATTAAGGTTGTTTTGCGAGTTGATCTTCTACTGCAGTATTGCCCGAGGGTATATTGTCGTCGTTAGATAGGTTGTAACGATAACCTTGTGAGTTGTGAACGTAGAGAAGATTGAATAACA
The DNA here is from genome assembly GCA_019454045.1 of Zanthoxylum bungeanum. Taxonomy (NCBI): domain Eukaryota; kingdom Viridiplantae; phylum Streptophyta; class Magnoliopsida; order Sapindales; family Rutaceae; genus Zanthoxylum; species Zanthoxylum bungeanum. The sequence continues at coordinate 82,169 of SKCR01039097.1, read as the reverse complement.
ATTACCTTAGAACTTGAACTGGTGTAGAATTGAATATCTTCCAATTTTGGATTTGGGACGTGAAATCCTTAATTGAGTAATAACATGAATCAATAACGGAATATAAGTAATAGGTATAAGAGGGGACCCTGATGCTTTGCTATTTTTCTCATTATTATTAAAATCTTTTAAGCCTTTGAATTCTTTAGTTTTCCATCATAATTTAATCCTTTCTTTAGATCAGTTATTGCTAATTGTTTTTGTTTAAGTAAACCAGTTTCTGTAACCATCTCTCTGTGGAATCGACACCCCAACTGTACTGCGATAACCGCGAGATATATTTGGGCGTAATCAAAATTTGGCGCCGTTGCCGGGGAGACGGTTTACAAGCAAAAGGATCAGGTTTGCTTAGTCAACAACGAAGCGGTAACTTCGTTCTATTTTTTTTTATTATTAGCATTTTATTTTATTTTATTTATTATTTACTTATTTATTTTCTTTTAGTATTTTAATATTTATTTTTTCTTTTAATTATTTATTTTTATTTTTCTAGTCTTTTACTTTAGTATTTATTTTAGTTGTTTTATTTTTGTTTTAGTTTTAGTTAGATTTCAAGTTTTAGTTTATTCTTTTTATTTATTTATTTATTTTTATTTTATTTATCGTATTATTTGAGCTTCAATTACATGTCTAGACGTAGGGATATATTTGGTAGATTTGTTAGGGCTGAAGAAGAAAGCTCAGACTCTGAGAGCATATTTGAAAATCCTTTCTCCACACCATCCGCGTCTAGCGCACATAACATGAGTGAATACGAGAGACCACCTAGGAGGACTCTTGAAGAGTACCTCCACCCAACTCACACAGCTACACCTTCGTGCATCATGTTTCCTCCTAATGCACCACACATAGACTTTAGGCCTGGAATGATACAGTATCTTCCAACCTTCCATGGTTTAGAGAGCGAAAATCCTTACGTGCATATTAGAGAATTTGAAGAGAGGTAGTAGCAACTTTCCATGACCGGTTCGGAACCACTGACACAATTAGACTTAGGTTCTTTCCCTTTGCCCTTAAGGATAGAGCTAAGAGCTGGTTTTATTCTTTAAGACCCAGGTCAATAGGATCGTGGGGCGAGATGACCCATGCATTTTTCGACAAATACTTCCCACACCATAAGACGAATGCCCTGAAAAGAAAAATCTCCACATTCTCTCAGAGAGAAAATGAAAAACTTTACCAAACGTGGGAGCGGTATAAGGAGTTGTTAGCGAGTTGTCCCCATCATGGATATGAGAGTTGGCGTTTGGTAAGTTATTTCTATGATGGACTGACCCCTAGGGAGCGCCAATTCGTTGAGACTATGTGTAATGGTGAGTTTATAAGGAAAGACCCCGATGAGGCATTCGAGTATTTAGATGAACTAGCTAAGAAATCTCATACTTGGACTGGACCCAATGCTTTAGATAACACTGATAGGACACCCACTTCTTCTAGCAGAAGCCTACAACACTTTAGGGAATAGGATGACCTTAAGACACAAGTTGAGCTGTTAACTAGACAGATAGGAGCCTTAATAGCCAAAGACAGTAAGACAATGCATTCAGTAGCCCAGCTAGAATCCCAAGAGTGTCCCGTGTACGGTGAGATGAGAGGTACAAATGAGGAAATCTACAATACTTTAGGGATGTACCAGAAGCCTTATACACCATATCCAGATACCTATAATCCTAGTTGGAGGAACCATCCCAACCTTAGTTGGAAGCATGAGTCCCATCAGCCGAGTCAAACATCACCACCCAGAGGATATAGTACCCATCAGTATCACACACCTATGGTTCCTAGAAATCTTTAGAGGATACAGTGCAGGCATTTGTGGAAGCCCAGAAGGTGATTGTGGAGGCCCAGGACAAAACCAATCAAAGAATTGAGTCATTGATAGCTCAGGTAGCTGAAGACCAAAAGGAAATTAAGAGTCAACTCTCTAAATTGACTAATGACCTGAGGGTACAAGAACAAGGAAAATTCTCATCTCAGGCTCAACCAAATCCACTAGGTCAGCACATGGCACAGGTTAATCATGAGGTATCCAGTATAGGAGGTGTTAATGCCATAATCACTAGGAGCAGTAAAGAGGTAGGGATACAGCATACTTCCAACACTATAGGTGACCCTAAGGATGATAGTGCCAACACCTCCAAGAGAGAACAAGTGCCACATTTCCCAGCGAGGGTACCATCTCTTCAAGAACTTAACAGTTTTCATGTTGAAAAACAATCACAGGGTGAGGGTGAGTGTCACTACTCATACATGCTAGAAATAGTCCTACCAGGAACAACGTCTCTACAACTTGAATTAAATCCTTTTGAGCTAAAACTGATCCCAAAGAACCAAAAAATGAGAAAAATGAGAGTTAATGCTCAATTAAAGATGATGCCTGTGAGATTAAAAAGAGATTGAGAAAAATTTTCCATACGAGGAGTCCAAGATTTCAACAATCTCCAGACCTAAGAGGACCCATGGATACATTGCCACAGCTAGACAAACATTCTCTCTCGTGCCTTCATCAGTACGCTAGATGGAAACCACCATGACAACTTGAGCGTTTGCGTCTGGCTGAAGACGTTAAACTTAGCGCTAGCGGGGAGGCAACCCTTGCATATACATTTATTTTATTTTATTTATTTTAGCTTTATACTATTGTGTGCTAATTGCATGTTTTATTTTTATTGTTTGCATGAGTGTTTATGCAGGAGTCAGCACAACCTACACAACCACACAAGCAAAGTCTCGCCAGCAGAAACCTGATCAACTCCGCCCCTGGTAGTGTTGTTCCTTAATCTTTTTTTTCTTTACATTTATCTTACATTGAGGACAATGCAAGTTTTAAGTGTGGGGGTGTATGCATGCGCATGAAAACCTGTCTTAAATACATAAAAAAAAATTATTTGTTTTTAGTCTTTGATAGTTAAACATAGTTCCTATGATGATATTGTTTGTGTTAGGATGAAATCTTAGAAACGATAAGTCATTTAACGTACTTTTATCTAATGATTTGAGTAGTTTATCTATGTTAGACTCGTAAGCACTTAATTATGGGTTTTTAGCAGTGGAAGCCTGAGTAGTTAGCAAGATGACTAGTTGAATAAATTGCATGTCGATGAATGACCGTTTGCTTAGATATCTATCCTGAATTGCTTGTGTTATGACGTATGGTATGAATGCAAATAAAAGAAAAAGTCTCTGAAGAAAGAAAGTAAACCACCTATAACCAACAAGCGTGAAGCTACCCATGGGCGAGTATTAGGACCACCATGAGGAGAAATGCTACCTTGAAGGGTAGGTGTGTTGAAAAAAAAAAAAAAAGAAAGGCAAAAGAGAGAAGAAAAGAAAAATCCAAAAGAAAATGCAACAAGAGACAGGAAAGAAAAGAAAAAAAAAATCATACCATATTGAGCACACATAAAAGCAACTACAGAGCTTAATTGAGATATCTAGGTTGGTTTGACCCATCGATCCCAATTTTTAAACGAAATCATTGAGTTGGCTTACTTAGGAATAAAGCTGTGAACAAACCTTAGCACACACACACTTTGAGTCTAGCTTAGATGATTTATTCAAAGATTTAGATTTGAGTTACGTTGAGTACTTTGAAGGTTCTTCGGTTTCATTACTAAGCATTCTCTGAGGATAAAATTATGTGAATCTATTGGGACTATTTAATTTTTATTTTTGCATGATTGCGTGTTTTAAATGACGTTTGTGGGTATCGTCGCTGTAAGCCCTCACGAGACTACAACTCGTCCACTAGGGACACCTAGGGGTTCAAAGGCTTGTTGCATACGCTAAATGCAATCGTTATCCCTACGAAAGTGGCTTAGGTAGTTTTATTTATTTAGTTCTTATTTTAATTTTACGCTTGAATTGCTAGGGACTAGCAATAAGCTGGTTGGGGGTTGTGATAAGTGCATGAAAATGTACTTTGAAACATCACTTATCTAGGTTTATTGTTAAGTATTTAGTTATATATTTTATATTTTATTACATAATTTCTATTGTTACATTAATTTAGAAATATTTATTATTTACACTAATTTAGTGATTTATATTTGTAGGAATATTAAAATATGGATCCTGGGACAATTGCAAGTGTTTAGGGATGCATAGGACGCACACAAGAGCCGAGAACGCGAAGAGCAAAGATTGAACTGGCGCCGCGGCGCCACAATCCCATACAGAATCCAGGGAGTGAGGCGCCACGGCGCCATTTGAAGAAAGTGGCGTGAAGGAAATTTGAAGGAGAGAGAGTGTAGTTGCAACTTTTGACCAAAAGTGTGGGTCACGTGGAGAAAAAGAGCATTAGGGCCGAAATCTTTGACCAAAAGAATGAATGAAGACTTTGAATTGGAAAAGATATTGACGTGGGCCCAAGCTTGGTGTTTTCTTTTACAAAATAAATAAAGTGGACAGGAAATTGAAGATGACATGCGTGGGCCTATAGGATTATGTTAGGGTTAAATATTTGTTTGATATAAATTCTTGAGCTTCAGCGTGTGAGAAGAGGAGAACTGCGTGAAGCAGCTTAGGCTGCTGCGCAAACAACAAAAATAAAAGGAGATTAGCCGAGAGGCTGCGTGCGTGAACCAGAGGCTAGTTACACAATACAAACAAGAAATCAGAGCCGTGCAAATTCCCGGGATCAGAAACAATGATTATCGATGATCCCCATCCTATCTCTGTTGTTTCTTCATCTAGCATGCGGAACTAATCTCCCAAGCAAAGCTAAGGGCGAACTCTTGTACCCAATTCTTGTATTTTTGTTATTTGATTCATGAATGATTTTAATTGATTAATACAATTGTTATTCTATTCATCTATTATTCTTTTGATTAATTGAGAATCGTATTTTATTAGTTTACATATAGATTCAGTCATGCTTTTTCTATGTGTTGTTAGTAAAATTGGTTTGATAGATTAAGGTTGTTTTGCGAGTTGATCTTCTGCTGCAGTATTGCCCGATGGTATATTGTCGTCGTTAGATAGGTTGTAACGATAACCTTGTGAGTTGTGAACGTAGAGAAGATTGAATAACAATTACCTTAGAACTTGAACTGGTGTAGAATTGAATATCTTCCAATTTTGGATTTGGGACGTGAAATCCTTAATTGAGTAATAACATGAATTAATAACGGAATATAAGTAATAGGTACAAGAGGGGACCCTGATGCTTTGCTATTTTTCTCATTATTATTAAAATCTTTTAAGCCTTTGAATTCTTTAGTTTTCCATCATAATTTAATCCTTTCTTTAGATCAGTTATTGCTAATTGTTTTTGTTTAAGTAAACCAGTTTCTGTAACCATCTCTCTGTGGAATCGACACCCCAACTGTACTGCGATAACCGCGAGATATATTTGGGCGTAATCACATGCATAAAAGTAAGTCGCCATAACGGCAAACACACAATAATCTCATGAACATATTGAATTATTAAACGCGAAAAAATAAATAACAACCAAAACATAAATATAAATTAAATTCCTAATGCGAATGAATAACTAATCATGCTCGAAAATAACCAACTAAATCATGCATAAAAATAAATAACATACTAAACGACTAAATCATGCTTAGAAAAATAAATAGCCTACTAATCGACTAAATCATGCATAAACATAAGAGTGGATGAAACGAAATATATGTCTCTCAAGTGGTACGTGGAGTTGTTTCCCAAGTACAAACCGCACTACCACCCATTCGGATTCGGCTACGGAATTTACGTCTGGGTTTCCATCCGATATACCGCAAGAGAGAACACATATTTCATTCATCCGAAGGTCATATCATACATCAATCAACAATACTCATGCGAATTAAAATAAGAAAATAAATAATAAAGGGGGATAAATAAAAAGGGTGCCCTCAGGTCTAACCTCTTAATTCGTCTCTTGGAAGTGCGCTACGCGGTTGTCGGAAGGGTTGGTGCTCCGTAACTTTTCTGACTTACTGATTCGTTGTTTTCCTTCGTCGCCTCGCTGTTTTTGCTGTTGTTGCTCACTATTTTGGACTGTTTTTGGATTGGTTCAGGGGCTGATTTTGGACTGGTTTCTGAGACTGTTTTGGTTATATTTCCTAGACTGTTTGAGGCTGTTTTGGTAGTTATTTGGAGACTGTTTTGGGGGACTGGTTACCTGCTGTTGTATGAAATTCGGTCAGGGGTGAGAGAGGGCTGTGTTTTCGGTTGGTGGGGTGAGAGAGGGTTGTGTGCGTCTTTTGTTATTGTCGGTTTAGCTAGTGTGGTGTGTTTATGCACCTGACGTGTGTGCGTGTTCTCCTTGTGAAATGTGAGTGCGTGTAAGGGATCAAATGGTGCCGTGAGTGAAGTGTCGTGTCTTTGGGATGTATCAATTGAGGTTGGCTGTGTCGGTGTAGAGAGAAGAATAATGAGGCGTGAGTTGGTTTAATGAGAGAGAATGGGCGTGTGATGGTCTGCTCGGTTCGTGATAGAGGGCAGTGCGTTTTTGGACTGAGTGGATATGTTGTTTGTTGCTCGGTTGTGGAGGGTATTTGTGTTGCTAGTTTGGCTGATATGAAGAGGGATTTTGGAGTGCTTTTTGCGTGAATGAGCTAGCTCTAAGGTTTGGTTTAGGCTTCTTTTTATAGGCAATGGTTGGGGTTTACCTTATGTGAACAGGGAAAGAATATTGTGTAATTATGGGTGGATATTTTAATTAGTGTGCTATAAGGAAAAATCTATTTAATTTAGGAAGGTAATTTGATTTAATTTTATGATTTTATGTAGTTTAGGAATGTGATTTAATTTAATTAGGATGTGATTTGAGATTTTGATTGATTCTATTGTTAATTTGGGAAGGTGATTTGATTTTATTCTTTTAATTTGGGAAGGTGATTTATTAGGATTTCAACATGTGTTTATGTGTGGATTATTATTTTGGAGGGATTATGGGCGTGTGGTTGGTTATTTTGGTGGACTTGGTGTGTGGCTTGGTGGTGTATGGGCTTGGTGTGTGGCTTGCGGGGGGTTTTGGGCCAAGGATAAGTTTTAAAACAGAGGCTTAACGAGCAAACCCGAAGCTAAGCAAACGAATTAATCCAAAAGGGTATTGATTTCTGACTTTTCCCTTCCGACGTCCGTTTCCCGTGACTTCCACAACTTAAAGAGTAGTGCCTCCGTACGAGGCTCATCATCGGGACTTATATGCAAAAATGCAGTGTCTACACTCGCCCCCACTTTGATGGGACTTGTGCAGTGTGTGACAATGACAATCCTATCAAAGTTATGCAATGCATTTTTACTTACCTGGCTCGCCAGCTGCCACTTGACTTGCCTGTTGCTTCGAACTGAGTTGATATTGTTCTGCCATACCTGGCATGCTAAACCTCATACCCGAGGTGTCGCGGTTGCGTCTCTATACCCGGAGTGCTATACTCAGCGTGCTAAACCTCATACCCGAGGTGTCGCGGTTGTGTCTCCATACCCGGAGTGCCATACTCGGCGTGCTAAACTCCATACCCGAGGCGTCGCGGTTGTGTCTCCATACCTAGAGTGCCATACCCGGCGTGCTAAACCCCATACCCGAGGTGTCGCGGTTGTGTCTCCATACTAGAGTGCCATACCCGGCGTGCTAAACCCCATACCCGAGGTGTAGCGGTTGTGTCTCCATACCCGGAGTACCAACCATATCACATATCGTAGCATAAGTAAACCAGGATGGACATCTAGACAAACGGTCATTCACTGATCCGCCATCTCTTCAACTAGTCATTTCGCAAACTACTCAGGCTTCTACTGTTAAAATCACGTAATCAAGTGCTCGCGAGTCAAGCCGAGATCAACTACTCAGAATACCGGATGAGAGCACATCTCGTATTTATCGTTTCTAAGGTTTCACCCTATAGCAAACAATTTCATCACCGGACATATGCTTAGCCATCAAGGACTTCTCTCTCTCTCTCTCTCATTTTTTTTACTTCACTGGAATTCTTCAACCGCTAATAATGTGGGTTTCGCCCCCGGGATTTATTCTCGAAAACTGCTGGTAACGCGGGCCTCAACCCTGGGGGTTCATTCCAAAACTGATGATTATGTGTGGGCCTTAACCCTGGGGATCTATTTCTGAAAACTGTTGATACTGTTTTGTTGCTCTCAGCTTGCTTGTATTTTGTTGCTTTTCCTTCTTTTCTTCGAGACCTGTGAACACAAACAAAATAACAAAATAAAAATGCGTGCATGCGATGTGTAATGTATGCATGTGTGGAGGTACTCCTTGTTCCTGATAGGTTAGACCCTCATTGTGCTCCTTGGCGCCATGTGTAGGGGTTTTTTAGGGGCTAAATCCGGTAACGCAGCGGAAGCGGTGGAAAATCGTATTTTCCGATTTCAAAACTTTTTCTCGGATTAATTAAATAAACACATTTATTTAATTATCCAATAATCAAATTAATAAATAAAATTCAAATGAATCATATTCAAGTGAATTTACCAAATTACCCTTGCTTTGGTATTTTGTCCATTTTAGTCCGAAATTGATCTAATCAATTTTGAATGATTCTAAATCATTTCTAAGATGAACTTATCATATTCAAAACATCAAAACAGCAAAATCACCAAAAATCCCAAATTTCTTCTCCAAAGCCGAGAGCATTCATTAGTGGGCATTTTGTCCATTTGGTCATTTCATGTCTCAAAACACATCCAAATGTGATCCAATCAACATGAAACTTTATATGCATCATATACACATCCAAATGCACAACATATATGAAAATCCCCAAATTTGGAATTGGTCATGAACCCTAATTTTTCAATTTCCACAAATTGGACAAATTAGACCAAATACATTAAATCAATTACTTCAATCATCATTCTTACATCCAATCCAAGTCTCAACACAATGAAACAACTCAAGATCAAATCTAGGTCATCTAAGAGTGGGTCAACAACTCTAGATTAGCAACATGGTTTCCAAAACCTTAAAAGAAAACTTATTACTACAATAGTCATACACTTCCTTCATCACACATGCTTTACACCTCCATCAAAACTTCCATCAACAAAAACCACAAGGAACAAAGAAAGAAATAATAAGAATATCATATATTAAATCCTAGAACCTAAGGAACAAATTCCTTACTAATAGCAAGTTCAAGAAACTTACTAAAAATCCAAGCTTTTTGATTTTTGTCTTTCTTTTCACAACTTCCTTTGGCTTCTTCAATGGAGTTTCTTTTGGTAAAGTGTATTATTAGGTAAAGTGTAAATGAAAAACAAAACAATATATACTTATTACATTAAGGCCTTGGCCGAAATTACCAAAGAATAATAAGCAAATTTTGTTTTAATTTTATTTCAATTTCATTAAATCAACTTGCATAAATATCTTAATAAACTTTACAGATATTTATATAAGGTCAACAAAAGCAACTAATATCATTTACATCAAATATCCTAATGTAAGATATTTATATTTTAATTAATTTAATCATTTAACAATTAAAAAATCAATTAATTAATCAAATACAAATATATTAAATATATGTATAATATTTACATTAAATATTAAAAACATATATTCATTTAGGATATAAGTCAAATAACTCATTTTGACTATTAATTAATGTGTATTTAAATTAATCAAGTATTAAATGTAAATACACAATAATTAGGCAAATGACTAACTAGTCCCTTTAGCACGTATCTTGCGTTTAACCTTTAAACGACTTTATAAATAATCAATATTATATTAATGTTGCTCTAGTGCTCTACGAGTATGTTTCATTATTGAGACTCTCTAGATTCAGGTATATCCATCACGAAATCTAATTTCGTGTCCATAATCTATCCACCCGTAGATTATGACGATCACGGATAATCTCGCTGAACCATACAGGTCGAGGTCATGGCAAATGTATAATTCCTCCGTCACAGGTATCCGGAAAAATCCCAGAGATATAGATGTAAACGTCAAATCTCTATTGGATTATCCAGTCGACTATTCCATTAGCAATCTCTAAAAAATGTTTAGAACTAGCTTCTAAACTTTACCACGGGCCCATGGTTTTATCTGATTGCTAATCATATGGACTACCTATGCTCTGGTACACAGAACTGACGGATCCTATCTTGATACACATAGGACACCCTGAGGATCTATCTACACCCAACGAACAGGCGGAGGTCTGATCTAAATAGATCGGTGACGTGACTGTCATCTAAGTGTAGAAGATGTCTCATGTGCCCACAATGGCATCTCAAGTCTAAGAATCACAAGTGCTACTCAACCCGAGAAGATTCTTATTGACGCTGGTGTACCATCCATTAAGAATCTTCGAGTGAGTCGTTCAATGTTTATCCGCTATAAACACCTACACGTCTATACTAGTCTCCAAGACTTATGGTTCATTGAGAAACCATTGGAATCATATATTCCAGTATACGACATGTACCGGTCTCAACGGGTTTACTATACTGACCAAGTAGTGTAAACCTTGACCAGGAACTGTCTGAGAATGACAACGTCATGATACTTCTCAATGTCCGTTGCGACGCTTTTGCAACAGTACCATGACTAATCATTCTAAGGTCATTACGTCTTTACCATTTAATAAGATAGATTATATTATAGAAACTGCATATATTATTCATAATAATAATGTTTTACAGAAGTATTCACAGAAATACAACCGGGAATTGGCGCTCTGAGCACCAACCCCAACAAAATCTCCCACTTGCTCTAGTGCCAATATCGATTGTATCTAATACCCATCGACTCCACGTGTTTATCAAACAACTTCGGAGGTATGGCCTTCGTCAGCGGGTCTGCTACATTATCTTCACTCGGTACCTTGCACACGACAATATCCCCTCGCGACACGATCTCTCGAATGATGTGGTACTTGCGTTCCACATGCTTCGACTTCTGATGCGCCCTCGGTTCCTTTGCTTGCGCAATGGCTCCAGTATTATCACAGTATAACGGAATCGCATTCTCGATACTTGGGACAACTCCCAATTCTGTGATAAATTTCTTTATCCACACAGCCTCTTTTGCAGCTTCAGAAGCTGCAATATATTCCGCCTCAGTGGTGGAATCAGCTGTCGATCCCTGTTTGGAACTCTTCCAACAAACTGCACCTCCGTTAAGGGTAAAGACAAATCCAGATGTAGACTTTCTATCATCGGGATCCGATTGATGAAAATCGGAGTCTGTATACCCATTAACCTGCAGTTCGTTTCCTCCATAAATAATAAACTTATCCTTAGTACCTTTAAGATACTTTAGGATATGTTTAATGGCCATCCAATGGTCATTACCTGGATTGGACTGATATCGACTAGTTACGCTAACAGCGAAACTGATATCAGGCCTCGTACATAACATGGCATACATTATGCTACCCAAACACGAAGCATAAGGTTGGTTAGACATTCTAACCTTCTCATCTTCTGTTTGTGGACACATCTTCTTAGAAAGATGAATCCCATGTCTGAACGGTATGTTTGCTGTCTTACAGTTACCAAAATATACCGTTCCAAGATCTTATCTATGTACGTTGATTGGGATAACCCAATCAGCCTCCTTTGTCTATCTCTATAGAGTTTTATCCCTAAAACATAGGAAGCTTCTCCCAGGTCCTTCATGGAGAAATCTTACAGAGGTACGCTTTGACGCTTTGTAACATACCTAAATCATTCCCAATGATTAGGATGTCATCAACATATAGGACTAAAAATACGACCATGCTCCCACTGGCCTTCTGATACACACAGGATTCTTCCGAATTCTTGAGAAAACCAGACGATCTAATAATCTCGTCGAATCGAAGATTCCAACTTCGTGAAGCTTGTTTAAGTCCATAAATGGACTTCTTAAGCTTACATACCATGCCCGAGTTTTCGCTGGACGCAAACCTTCCGGCTGTTCCATATAGATTTCTTCATCAAGAAATCCATTTAGAAAAGCCGTTTTGACATCCATTTGCCAAATCTCGTAGTCATGATACGCAGCTATAGAAAGCAAAATCCGAATAGACTTAAGCATTGCTACTGGGAAAAAGTTTCATCGTAGTCGACGCCAGGTCGCTGCGTGTAACCTTTTGCTACCAGTCGGGCCTTGTAAGTTTCAACCTTACCGTCAGGCCCGCGCTTCCTCTTGTAAACCCATTTACAACCGATAGGAACAATTCCTTCGGGAAGCGGAATCAAGTCCCAAACTTGATTTTCATGCATTGAGTCTATCTCGGATTTCATGGCACTTTGCCATTTCACGGAGTCGATGTCCAACATCGATTCTCTATAGGTGAAAGGATCTGTCTCTTCAACTAAGAGAACATCCAGACTCTTTTCTTGTATCAAATACAAGCGTTCAGGAGGTCTAGATACCCTTTCCGACCTACGGAGTGTGTGTGTTGAAGGTCCTTCATCTACTTGAACTTCAGGTTCCTCCGTTGGTTCGTTGTTTTCAGGTTGGACTTCATCAAGCTCAACCTGTCTATGATTACCACCTTCTGACAAAAATTCTACTTCTAGAAATTTTGCGAAGCGAGCTACGAACACATTTCGATGCTCGGTATCATAGAACAGATATCCCCTCGTATTCGAAGGATATCCAACAAACCTAAACTTTTTCCCTCGAGGCGAAAGCTTATCTTGCTGAGTCACCCTGACATAGGCAGGACAACCCCAAACCTTAATATAATTAAGATTTGGTCTCCTACCGAACCATATCTCATACGGTGTCGTAGGAACAGCCTTTGAAGGAATCTTATTCAAAAGATGTGCGGCTGTTAAGAGAGAGTACCCCATAAGTAATAGGGCAAATCTGTGAAACTCAACATCGATCGGACCATATCCAATAAAGTCCGATTTCTCCTTTCAGATACACCATTGTGCTGTGGTGTACCTGGAGGAGTATTGAGCGAGAATCTCATTCTCCTTCATATAATCCATGAACTCACCACTCTATATTCGCCGCCTCGATCTGATCGAAGGCATTTAATATATTTACCAGTTGTTTTTCTACTTCATTTCGGAACTCTTTGAACTTTTCAAAGGTTTCCGATTTATGTCGCATCAAATACACATAACCGTACCGTGACAAATCATCGGTAAAGGTAACGAAGTACGAATAACCACTGTGAGCAGTTTGACTTAGTGGACCACATACATCAGAATGTACGAGTTCCAGTAAGTTAGTGGCGCGGTGTCCAACACCAGAAAATGGGGCTTTGGTCATCTTACCCTGAATACAGGATTCACAAGTTGGATAGGATTCAATGGTAAGATCTGATATCAAACCATTCCTAACCAATTGGGTAAGGCGTTTAACGCCAATGTGACCAAGTCTCATATGCCAAAGTTCAGTATTATTAATTACAGGTAAACTACGTTTATTAACTCCAGTATTTAATATATCTTTTGAAGTTTGCAATGTATAATGACCATGCTGATTTGGACAACAAAGGATCTGAATATTATTACTATCATATAAATACAAAGAACTATTCTTAATATTAATACAAAAGCCTTCTGTATCCAATACAAAAAGTGATATAATATTAGCGACACATCCCGGTACAAAATGACAGTCATATAACAAAAGTGTCCCATTCGGCAATGAGATCTCGCATACTCCCACTGCAACTGCATCCAAAGAGTCTCCACTCCGAACCGCAACTGCATCTCCCAGGCTTCAGTTTCCTACTTTCTTCAGCACCTGCAACGAATTGCAAATGTGAATGGGACAAGCAGAATCTAAAATCCAGTTGGATGTAACGGCTTCACAAGCCAAAGATAAATCAATAACTGGAAAAATAAAAGTACCTGATGTAGATGCTCTGTCTCTCCTCAGCTGGCAATGTAATCAGGACAGTTCCTCTTCCAGTGCCCGACTTTGCGCGCAGTGTGGTGGCATTTGTCTTCAGAAGCCCTTTTGGGCTTAGCAATCTTCGCCTGTGGTTGAGGACCAAAAGCCTTCTTCTTTTCTTGCCTTTCTTGTTCTTTCCCTTGGACCATCCTTGGGAAGAAGCCGAAGAGAAGTAGTTCTAGGAGGGCGAGTCGGTACTCCCTTCTTAAGGTCCTCTTCTGCCGTGAGCAACATCCTATGTAGCTCCTGGTAGGTACAGACAGTCCCGTGCATGTTGAAGTACATCACGAACTGGCGAAATGAAGCTGGTAGTGAACCAAGAATGACACTCCTACCGAGAATGTCATTCAAGATGAGATTATGTTGCCTCAATTGATCGATCAAATCGATCATCTCGAAGAACATGTGGGCTAACACTTTGCCCCTCATCCAGACGCGCATGGAACAGTTCCATGGCGACTTTGTGAACAATCACTTGTTCTTGGTTCTCAAACGATTGTCTCAATCGCGTCATCATACTATAGGAATCTAGCATACCATAGTACTGTTGCTTGAGTTTCGGAGACAGTGAACTAAAATGTATGATTTAACCCTTAAATCATCATCCTTCCAAGTTTCAAAAACTTGGCGTTCCTCCTCCGAAGCATCCGCACCCACAGCAAGGGGCAACGGACCCTCAAGAACATATCCCAGCTTTTCGGAATCGAGGACAATCCTCAAATCCAATTCCCAGTCAGCGAAGTTCTCAGCGCCTTTCAGTTTGTTCGCATCAAGCATACGCGCAAACTGATTTGTGGATTGTGCCGCCATCGCCAATCTCATATAGATCACGAAAAACGGTTAGCAGAAATTAAGCAGTTTCATATAATATCAAAAGCATAAACTAGATCATGGATTTTTAATCTAAAATGCCCCTCCCACTAAATCATGCAATACTGTAATCCCAAAACAGAATACAAAGATTTAATAATTAAATTAAATACAAATAGTGAAAGGTGGATCCCGTGAATATATTTCGGCTCACAGCAGAGGCACGGTCTCGCCTACGTATATTCATCAGGTAGACAACTCATTTGTCAATCACTCAAAAGTGACTCCAAGTATCCGGTCCTGGCCGTTTCTCGTTGTCGCTGCGAAGGCAGGCCCACAAGGAGACGTACCAAGGTTAAACTCGTCAATGATAAATTCAAGTTACTTACGTAATCCTGACAGCTAGGGCACGTTCAGAATTCCGCTTTTACTTGAATTTACCTAGTATCTGATATACATCCGGTATAAATAAATCTTTATCGGCTACACCCTCACAGCAGAGGCACGGTCTCGGATGTAGTCACAAAGAAGTATTCATAAACTGTATTGACAAAACAGAACATATAACATACATCAAATACATAATTACATTCAAACCTTATTAATTATGGATTTTCCGCTAAGTGTCATACACCCTAAATCTAACCAATTTAGATCCTAATAAGCATGCATAAAGTCAAGAAAACATGATTAAAAATTGATTCAATGAAGGCTAATCATTTTAGGTGGCCTAGAATCAGACTGCTCTGATACCATTTTAGGGGTTTTTAGGGGTGAATCCGGTAACGCAGCGGAAGCGGTGGAAAATCGTATTTTCCGATTTCAAAACTTTTTCTCGGATTAATTAAATAAACACATTTATTTAATTATCCAATAATCAAATAATATAAATAAAATTCAAACGAATCATATTCAAGTGAATTTACCAAATTACCCTTGCTTTGTATTTTGTCCATTTTAGTCCGAAATTGATCTAATCAATTTTGAATGATTCTAAATCATTTCTAAGATGAACTTATCATGTTCAAAACATCAAAACACCAAAAGCACCAAAAATCCCAAATTTCTTCTCCAAGCCGAGAGCACCTCATTAGTGGCATTTGTCCATTTGGTATTTCATGTCTCAAAACACATCCAAATGTGATCCAATCAACATGAAACTTTATATGCATCATATAACATCCAAATGCACAACATATATGAAAAGCCCCAAATTTGGAATTGGTCATGAACCCTAATTTTTCAATTTCCACAAATTGGACAAATTAGACCAAATACATTAAATCAATTACTTCAATCATCATTCTTACATCCAATCCAAGTCTCAACACAATGAAACAACTCAAGATCAAATCTAGGTCATTAAGAGTGGGTCAACAACTCTAGATTAGCAACATGGTTTCCAAAACCTTAAAAGAAAGTTATTACTACAATAGTCATACACTTTCTTCATCACACATGCTTACACCTCCATCAAAACTTCCATCAACAAAAACCACAAGGAACAAGAAAGAAATAACCTTAGAATATCATATATTAAAGCCTAGAACCTAAGGAACAATTTCGGAACAAATTCCTTACTAATAGCAAGTTCAAGAAACTTACTAAAAATCCAAGCTTTTTGATTTTTGTCTTTCTTTTCACAAACTTCATTTGGCTTCTTCAATGGAGTTTCTTTTGGTAAAGTGTATTAGGTTAAAGTTTAAATGAAAAACAAAACAATATATAATTATTACATTAAGGCCTTGGCCGAAATTACCAAATGGAATAATAAGCAAATTTTGTTTTAATTTCATTTCAATTTCATTAAATCAACTTGCATAAATATCTTAATAACACTTTATAGATATTTATATAAGTCAACAAAAGCAACTAATATCATTTACAATCAAATATCCTAATGTAAGATATTTATATTTTAATTAATTTAATCATTTAACAATTAAATAATCAATTATTAATCAAATACAAATATATTAAATATATGTATAATATTTACATTAAATATTAAAAACATATATTCATTTAGGATATAAGTCAAATAACTCATTTTGACTATTAATTAATGTGTATTTAATTTAATCAAGTATTAAATGTAAATACACAATAATTAGGCAAATGACTATCTAGTCCCTTTAGCACGTATCTGTGTGTTTAACCTTAAACGACTTTATAAATAATCAATATTATTTATTAATGTTGCTCTAAGTTCTCTACGAGTATGTTTCATTATTGAGACTCTCTAGATTCAGGTATATCCGTCACGAAATCTAATTTCGTGTCCATAATCTATCCACCCGTAGATTATGACGATCACGGATAATCTCGCTGAACCAATAGGTCGAGGTCAAGGCAAATGTATAATTCCTCCGTCACAGGTATCCGGAAAAATCCCAGAGATATAGATGTAAACGTCAAATCTCTATGGGGATTATCCAATCGACTATTCCATTAGCAATCTCTAAAAAATGTTTAGAACTAGCTTCTAAACTTTAACCACGGGCCCATGGTTTTATCTGATTGCTAATCATATGGACTACCTATGCTCTGGTACACAGAACTGACGGATCCTATCTTGATACACATAGGACACCCTGAGGATCTATCTACACCCAACGAACAGGCGGAGGTCTGATCTAAATAGATCAGTGACGTGACTGTCATCTAAGTGTAGAAGATGTTTCATGTGCCCACAATGGCATCTCAAGTCTAAGAATCAAAGTGCTACTCTAATCTACCCGAGAAGATTCTTATTGACGCTGGTGTATCATCCATTAGAATCTTCGGTGTGTCGTTCAGTGTTTATCCGCTATAAACACCACATACACATCTATATTAGTCTCCAAGACTTATGGTTCATTGAGAAACCATTGGAATCATATATTCCAGTATACGACATGTACCGGTCTCAACGGGTTTACTATACTGACCAGTAGTGTAAACCTTGACCAGGAACTGTCTGAGAATGACAACGTCATGATACTTCTCAATGTCCGTTGCGACGCTTTTGCAACAGTACCATGACTAATCATTCTAAGGTCATTATGTCTTTACCATTTAATAAGATAGATTATATTATAGAAACTGCATATATTATTCATAATAATAATATTTTACAGAAGTATTCAACAGAAATACAACCGGGAATTGGCGCTCTGAGCACCAACCCCAACACCATGTGCCTACGCATGTCTCTGATCGCCCCCTAGTTCTGCTTATAGTTTCCTCCTCCTGCCGGTTCTCTTCTGGTGATTGTGCAGTTCTCTTTTGTCTGAAACCTGCAAATACAGAACAAACATAAAAATTGCAAGTACGTTACGTGTATGCCTGCATAGATGAATGAATTTCCTATTCCGTTGGGTTAGGTCTTCTTCCGGTGACTGCTCAGTCTTCTTTTCCTCAGGTAAAATACTGCTTCAATCTATCCACGTTGATCGGATCGGTGAACTCGTTCCCTTCCAAGTCTGACAGTCTCACTGCCCCCGTTTCCCATTACTTTCTGGACTATGTAGGGTCATTCCCAATTGGGTCTGAACTTTCCTCTCGGGTCTGTCGTCGACGGCTTCGACTACTTAAGCACCAGATCACCCTTTCTGATTTTTATAAAGACCGCCCTTCTTATTGAATGCTCGAGCCAACCTCTTCTGGTATATCTGCATGTGATGCAAGGACTTCATTCTCTTCTTATCGAGCAATACTAACTGTTTAAATCTCTGCGAGGCCCATTCTTGTTCAGGTAACTCTGCTTCTGCTAATACCCTCATGGACTGTATCTCAACTTCTACCGGCAGTACTGTTTCCATCACCTTTCGACCTTCCTATTTTCTTAAACACTTCATCTGAATGCCATTTGTTTCTCTTTTGTATAGTTCTCCCTCCAAACTCACATATTGAGAAGCCAACTTCTGAATGGCTATCCTGCCTTTTTTACTTGCTTCTTTCAGGAATTCCCCGTGTATAAGCATCGTTGAATATCATAGTACCAGGGTTGATTGTTTTTGTCAATATACTTATGTTGTGCAGATTGAAAGGAAGAGACTCAGGCAGGTAAGCGAAATGAACGTCTTTATTATTATTAAGGAAAAGATTCGAAAAGTAGACAAAGCAATGTCCTTATTATTAATAAATGCTGGATCACATTTGATAAGATCAGGGAAACAAACATCTCCATAATTTGCAACTTCTTCTTCCCCCGTCTTCTTGCTTCCTTCGACCATCAGATTCTCCAAGTGCAGTAGTTCTTTTTCCCATTTACTTCCCCTTTTTGTAACCTTCTTCTCATCACTGTCGGAGAAGTTTTTCCAGAAATCCCCCCTCTGCTCTATTTCACCTTTACCACTGTTGTCTCCTATCCCCATGCGAGAAGTTTGGTGGTTATGGGTTTGGAGGACAAGGCTGTCGGATAGGCCAGAGTTGATCATGTAGGTAGGTGGTGGGACAGAGTGATAGTTAGGTAGAGGGTTTCGGTGTGTGTTGGGTTGTTCCTTTTCGGGGTCAGGTATTTTGTGGGAGTCTATGAGGTCTTGGATCTCATGCCTAAGGTGGGTGCATTTGTTAGTTTCATGGCTGACCGGTGCTTACACATACGCGTATAACGCAAGCACACGTATCGTTCAAGTAGTATAAAAAGTATCGATCCCACGAGGACTTAATACCTAATCTATTAATTTTATGAGGTCAAATGATTACTAGTATCTAACATGTTGTTTGATTTACTTGAAATGGTGATGATTCTAAATTTAAAAACAAGTAAATAAATTTGTTCGAAAGTAGGTTTAAGAAAATTCAATATAAAAACTATCTAGGGTTGTGATTTCTTCCAATATCATTTTAAAGATGATGAATGGTTATTTTATGTTTGTGTAATAAATCGGTTTACTAACCTGGAACACTAAATTATGCGAAAGCCTCTGTCGATGGTCAGACGCAAATACCCAGTTTAACCCAATTGAACCATATGTCTATGTCAACCAAATTATCTGGATTTATTAAGTTTAAGTTCCAATTATGGCTACCCCCGACCGACAGGTATATGTCTATTCTGTAAGGAAATCTATTAAAGGGTTATCTATCCTCAAGGAAGATCGTGGGCTATTATGTCTAAGGTTAAAACCTAAAATCCCTATGTTTAGTTCATTTTAGATTTACCAGATCAATCTTATTAGTGGCCAATTAACAAGACGCATTAGGCTTAAGAATTAATAAGTAAACCTTTAAATTACCCAAACTATAAAATAATCCCTTATTAACCGGTGATATTAACAGTCATCACAACCCCAGATAACTAACTTAGTTACGACATATAACTAGGGCTTGAAAAGACATAAAGTAAAAATACTGAAAAGTAATTGCGGTAAAGTAAAAGCTGAAAAGTAAATTGCAATAAAATAAAATAAAATATGCTAAGGTAAAAAGATCAACTTTTACTACTACTAATTTAGATATCTCCCTTAATATAATATATTAACTTGTGATTATTTTACCAACCAGCCATATAGGGGTAACTTGATTAAGTCAAATTAAGTCCAACCAGCCATAAAGGCGGAACCAAAATAACCTGCCATTTAGGCGGTAAGAAAATTAATTAACAACCGACCAATCTGGCGGTATCCTTGATTAGTCAGGTTTAAACCAGATTAAAATGAATTACCAACCGACCAATCTAGCGGTATCCTTTTTAAGTCAATTTTAAATAGTGAATATATTATATTTAAGGGCGATTAATCTAAATAGCAATAGTAAAATAATTACCTTTCACCATAGCAGGGGGAAGTTACCTCCTCATGGTTGAATAGTAAAAACTGTAAAAAGTAAAGAAAGTAAATTATTATACTATTACTATTACTATTACAGAACGTAATTAAAATTAATTACAAAACTGAAATTAGAAGAAATTAGATAGAAAACTCTATATTTACATCAGAGAATTCAAAGAGAATGGTACATTTGAAACTGAAAGCTTAATTTATAGGCGCGGATAGGCCTCCAGCGTCACGACGCCAAGGCCTTTGGTGTCGCGACACAACGGCGCTTTATGGCGTGGCATGCTGAGGTGATGACACATACCGATTCTGGATAAGGAGATAAGGTGACACGTGGCAAGGCGTTTGAGAGCTCAATTATTATACTAACATGGCATGACGTGGAGACACGTGGCGAAATGGAGTGTCGGCACCGTAGGATTGCGACACGTGGCACGCTGTGATTTGTTGATGATGACGTGGCGATGACATGACACTTTGACTCGGTTAACTGGTGATATGGATGATGACGTGGTGGTGACGTGGAGTGACACGTGGCACACGTGGCAATGGTGATTGTCGGCACCGTAGGATGATGAAACGTGGCACGGCGTACGTTAGCAAATTAGCTGTGATGGTGACACGTGGCACGGCGCACGTTAGCAAAGTTAAACTTTTCAGATTCTAACATTCGGACCTGGCACACGTTAGCATGGACCCGGTGCATGTTAGGCGTCGCGACGCCAAAGGCTTGTGCGTCGCGACGTGCTAAATGACCAAAATGCCCTTTTTTTTTTCCAATTTTCACTATTTTGGTCCAAATCACCTCCAGAATGTCCCGAAACTTTATTTATCTGCAAAATAACACAAAACACATCAAAATATTCACAAAACTCAAGAAACTATACAAAATATTAGGTTAAATGAGTGGGGGAAATAGTGATATAATTACCACTCATCACACCCCAAAATCTAACATTTTGCTAGTCCTCGAGAAAACATAGAGTAAAATAACATAAACATCATTAAAATAAAATTTAACTAAGCCACTTTCGTAGGGATCACGGTTGCATTTAGCATATGCAACAAGCCTTTAAACCCCTAGGTGTCCCTAGTGGACGAGTTGTAGTCTCGTGAGGGTTTACAGCAATGATACCGATAAACATTTTACAAAAGTAAAAAGAAAGTCAAACTAATGCACACAAAAGCAAAAAGACAAGCGAAAAGAGAATAAAGAAGTTAGTGACTAATCAGGTGAAATTTCTACTCCAAGTTACTACTTGTTTTCTTTCTTTTTAAATTACTGAATAAGTAAATTCTCCGATTATATTTACCATTCTCCATATACACAGCCAACAAAATATTAAACAACTCATTTTTGCACACAACAGTCATAAGTGCAGTTGATAAGAGAGTAATATTTTTGTCCCAAAGTTTTTATCAGAATTCACACATTTTTGTAGCAATGGAATAATTTTTCTGATTTTTCTGATTTTTTCTTTGATTTTTGATTTTTTTTAATTATATATAATACCTTCCATCTATGTAGCGAGTGGTCGGTCGGTGGCTCCCAAACCAGTTGGCTTTAGGGCACCAGGTGTTAAGACACCCCTACGAACTTAATTACTCAAACTTCAGATATATATATATTTTTACAACATCTTTGATCCATGTAGCGAGTTTTGGGCCAGTGACTCCCAAACCAGTTGGCTTTAGGTCACTAGGTGTTAAAACACCCTTACAGACTTAATAACTCGGATCTCGGATTTTATTTTTATTTATTTATTTTTTTTACTCCATTGATTTTTGAGATGTTTCCTCCAATTAAATTAGAGCACTGAATATTACAAAATTTTAAATTTTAGCTCGTGTCCGTATGTTACTATGCATATTGATAATACCTGCCAACTGAGCATATGAATATCCATTTTAGTCAGTATTATGGAGAATTCACAAATTAAATCATTCAAAAGGAAAAAAACAAAAATTAACTTGTTCCGAAATAGGTTTGAGATACGTCTCAGGAGTGGAAACTCCTTACACAGCTATCTCTCACCAATTTCACCTTTTTAGTCAAAATAAAAACACAAAAACGCAAAATATTTTTGTAATTTTTGAAAATTTTTCATTTTTTTTGTATTTTAAGAAAAAATTTGGACTAAAAAATTAAAACAATACACAGATTAAAAACAAGATACTGATCAACTAATTCCCTCCCTCAAACCTAAATGAGACATTGTCCCCAATGTCTTAAACAGTAGAAGAAGAGTTTAGAAGATAATACTTGGATAACTGAAATTCTACAGGAAATTAAAGGTTAAGATCCATATTAATCCGACGCCTCTTACCACGATCGTCCTCGGACCAATTTATCTTTGAAAGGATAGGGTCAACTTGTGGTTCATAGGCTAAGATTTGGTCAATTAGATCCGGAGCAGTTCTGGCAGTAAAGAGGAGTTCTTTCATAGGTTTTGACACGAACCCATTTCTCCGAGCATCATCAAAAAACACACAAAGAAAATCATAAAATCCTTCAACGTTATATAGTCCAAGCGGTTTCTGGTGTATGTTCAGGTTCGCCCAAGATAACACTATAAAAATTTCCTCCAATGTGCCCAAGCCACCTGGCAAAGCAATATAAGCATCAGTACAGTTAATCATTTCTACCAATCGTTCAGACATACCTAGCACGATCAGTTCCTCTCTGTTTAATGGTTCAATAAGATTTGCCTCTGCCAAGGGTTTTGGGATGATTCCCAAAACGTGACTGCCTCATTCCTGTACGGCCTTTGAAACGATCCTCATTAGTCCAAGATTGCCTCCGCCATATACTAAGTGCATATTCCTTGCAGCTAAGACTCGACCCAATTCTGTGCTGCTTCTATGTATTATGGCTTAGTACCAACACTAGTACCGCAGAACACACAGATATTTTCAACTCGTCTTCTTGAAGTGGCTTCCATGTTTTACTCTGGATGTCTTCAAAAGTGCAATGATGAGTTGAATTTATAACACCTGAAAAGGGTGAGTAAAAATAATAGCACTAGTACCTGCCAAATGACAATTATTAGTTAAACAGTAAAATAAATCGTGATAGTAAAAAAGATATGGATCCTGTCGAAGAAAATAAAAGAAAACAACAAAACAAATCACAATTATCAGGAAAAGACAAAGAGATTTAATATGTACAAGAAAATTAGCGGCTTGATTGAAGTCTATGCGTCAGGGAAAAGTTTCCCATCCAATTTTCTTATAAATTGGCAAACATGGTCTTTTTGAGTCAGATTCCCAAGACTTAATTGTTGTCTTTCTTTTTGAAATTGTGTATGTAATTTACGAATGGCTATATGAACATATCTATTGGGATGCGTCTCAAGAGTCGAAGATATATCATCTACAGACTCCTTACTCTAGCCATCCCTAATGAATTTAATTTTATCTTCGCTATTATCAGACACCATTCCTAAAGAACGACAATGAGTATTGCAATTCCAGCGTGCACATTTGTAACAAACACCCATTTGCTTAGCTCTACGTTTCTTTGCATATGTCATTCTTCTAAAACCAAACAGATGTGAAATAAAAGATTCAGAAGACTCACCTGCCAATCGGACCCGTGCTTCAATTACCCAACGAATATCATTAGGAACACCATGGATTGTTAGTAGTCTCATATGTTCCAAGCGAGCTTTGTAAACTTTCATCAGAGATTTTTGAGGGAGAGAAGGAAATTGCTTGTGAAGATTTGCGAGAGCTTCTTTCATCGTGAAATGACTTTACCTGCAAAAATTAAACACACAAAAATAAAACACTCCAGATCACAATATATACACAAATTGCATGGGTTGCCTCCCTACGAGCGCTAAGTTTAAAGACGTCAGCTAGACGTGACTTTTCGAACGTTAAGCTGGATCTGAAAGTTTGATACTTTCTTTTTGTCACTCAAATGATTCTCCCAGTAGTGCTTGACATGCTGACTGTTAACCTTGAATGTTTCATTGGTGTTGGGATCTAGTAACTCAACAGCTCCATATGGAAAAAACTGAGTGATCACAAATGGACCTGACCATCTTGATTTCAACTTTCCAGGGAAAGGTTTCAACCTTGAGTTGTACAACAGCACCTGCTGCCTTGGTTCCAACTGTCTGTGCACTATTTTTCAGTCATGTCATTTCTTGGTCTTTTCTTTGTACAATCTGGCATTCTCATAAGCCTGTAGGCGAAATTCCTCCAATTCTTTGAGTTGGTGAAGTCTTTTCTCTCATGCAGCTTGTGAATTAAGATTCAATTTCTTCAGTGCCCAGTACGCCTTGTGTTCAAGATCAACTGGCAGATGACACGCTTTCCCAAACACCAAACGATATGGGGACATACCAATGGGTGTCTTGTAAGCTGTTCGGTAGGCCCATAATGTATCATCTAGTTTTGTAGACCAATCTTTCTTTGTTGATCCAACAGCTCTCTCCAAGATTATTTTGATCTCTCTGTTTGAAACCTCAACTTGTCCATTTGACTGTGGATTGTAAGCAGTGGCAACCTTGCGAGTAACTCCGTATTTGGATAATAGTGCATCGAAGTATCTGTTACAGAAATGTGTGCCACCATCGCTGATGATTGCACGAGGTGTTCCGAACCGAGCGAAAATGTTCTTTTTCAGGACTTTGATCACCACTTTTGAATCATTGGATGGCAGTGCAATTGCTTCGACCCATTTGGAGACGTAGTCTACAACAATCAGGATGTACATGTTTCCGAATGATGGAACAAATGGTCCCATGAAATCAATACCCCACACATCAAATATTTCCACTTCTAGAATATTTTGCAACGGTCATTCATTTCTCCTTGAAATATTCCCCGTTTTCTGGCACCTGTCACATTGAAGAGCAAAAAGATAAGCATCTTTAAAAAGAGTGGGCCAGAACAAACCTGATTGTAGGACTTTGGTTGCAGTTTTGTTTCCGCTGAAGTGTTCGCCATATGGTGATAAATGACAGTGCTGTAAAACACTGTTGACTTCCTCATGTGGAACACACCATCTCAATAATTGATCAGCATACCATTTGAACAGGTACGGCTCATCCCAGACATAATGTTTGACTTCTTTGAAGAATTTCTTCTGTTGCTGAGTTGTCCATTCCAACGGCCATTTTTCTGACACAATGTAGTTGACATAGTCAGCATACCAATGGGCGTCTTGCTGTTTCATGGCAAACAACTATTCATCTGGAGAATTTTCTTTGATTGACAGATCTTTGTCAGCTGTTTCTCCATTCTCGAGCCTCGATAGATGATTTGCCTCTTGGGTTTCTGTCCCTTTCCTGTCTCGAATCTCCACGTCAAATTCTTGCAGAAGAAGTATCCAACGGATCGATCTGGGTTTGGCATCTTTCTTCGTGATCAAGTATTTGATTGCTGAATGATCTGTGTAGACCACCACTTTGGGACCCAGCAGATAGGAGCGAAATTTTTCAAAATCGTACACAACTGCGAGCAACTCTTTTCAGTGGTTGTATAGTTGAGTTGAGCTTTATTCAGAGTTCTGCTGGAGTAGTAAATGGTGTGGAAAATCTTTGCTTTGCGTTGTCCTAAAACTACACCTACAGCAAAATCACTAGCATCACACATTACTTCAAATGGAAGGGTCCAATCTGGTGCTACAATGATGGGGGAAGAAATCAGCTTATGTTTTAAGATCTCAAAAGCTTCATGACATTCTTTGGTGAAGTTGAAAGGCACATCCTTCTCCAGAAGATTTCACAGAGGTTTAGCAATCTTGGAAGAGTCTTTGATAAATCTCCTGTAAAAACCTGCATGTTCGAGAGAGCTCCGAATCCCTTTGACAGATGTCGACGGAGGTAGTTTTTCAATTGTTTCAATCTTTACTTTGTCTACCTCGATTCATTTTTGTGAGATCCGGTGTCCAAGAACAATGCCCTCATGTACCATGAAATGACATTTCTCCCAATTGAGCACCAGTTTGTATTTTCGTACCTTTGTAACACCTATTCCAAATTTTGCAAGCAGTGGTCAAAAGAATCTCCAAACACAGAAAAGTCATCCATAAAAACCTCCATACTCTGCTCCAACATGTCTGAGAAGATGGCCATCATCCAACGCTGAAATGTAGCAGGGGCATTACATAATCCAAATGGCATCCTCGGAAAGTAACAGTACCCTAGGGACATGTAAATGTAGTTTTCTCCTGGTCTTCTGGTGCGATGGCAATCTGATCGTACCCTGAATATCCGTCCAAAAAGCAATAGAACTCATGTCCTGCCAGTCTGTCTAACATTTGGTCAATGAATGGTAGCGGAAAATAGTCATTTCTCGTGGCTTTGTTCAGCTTCCTGTAGTCCATGCATACTCTCCATCCCGTCACCGTTCTTGTTGGGATTAGCTCGTTCTTTTCATTGGTAACCACAGTCATTCCTCATTTCTTTGGTACACACTGCATATGACTCACCCAACTACTATCTGAGATGGGGTAAATGATGCCAGCATCCAACCATTTGATTATTTCTTTCTTTACGACTTCCTTCATGATTGGATTGAGTCTCCGTTGATGCTCCACTGTGGGTTTGTACTCATCATTCATCAGAATCTTATGGATGCAAAATTATGGACTAATGCCTCGAATGTCTGCTATAGTCCAGCCAATGGCTCTTTTGTGCTCTCGTAATACTTTCAATAACTTTTCTTCCTACTCCAATGTTAGTGAAGAAGAGAAGATCAAGCCTGGGACCTAATCGAAGAAATGTCCAACAACAATTCCTTGTGGCCAACAGAAAGGAGCATGATCCAAAAAATTGCAGGAATTTATGAAAGTGGAGCCAATACAGCAATCAACGCCAAGCTGGATCAGATATGCAAATTCATGGAGACTCTTACCACTGGATCCACAAGTTCACCATATGAAGGAGCACCAGAGTCGAACCAACTTGAAGAGACTGTGAATTTTTTCAACAATTTCAACAGACATGGGAACAATCCATATTCCAACACCTACAACCCAGGGTGGAGGAATCATCCCAATTTTTCATGGAGCAACAATTTAGGGCAACAGAACTATCCACCACCTGGATTCCAGCAACAGAACAAAGGCCAGGAGCAAGCAAATGAACCAGGAATAGCAGAAGTGCTATCTCAGTTAAAAAGTACGATGCTATGTTTCAGAGCCAATCTGCTTCCATCAAAGCACTGGATAATCAAATCGGACAACTGGCTAATGCTCAAAGTTACAGACCGCCAGGGAATCTTCCCAGCAACACAGAACCAAATCCAAGAAACATGGGAATGAGCAGTGTCATGCCATCATGTTAAAAAGCGGTACTGAAATCAACAAAGATATTGGAGCCAAAACAACTATTGAGGAAGTTCCAAAAGAAACAGGGCAACAAATGGAGGAAAAAGAAGCAAAGGAAAAAGAACCAGAAAGAATCACTCCACCTCCACCTTTTCCACAACGACTTCAGAAAAATAAACTGGACAAGCAGTTTGCTCGATTTCTGGAGGTGTTCAAAAAGTTACATATCAACATTCCATTTGCAGAAGCCTTGGAAAAAATGCTCAGCTATGTAAAATTCATGAAAGACATTCTTTCACGAAAACAGAGATTGGGAGATTACGAGACAGTAGCATTGACGGAATAATGTAGCGCCATCATTCAGAGAAAACTTCCCCCGAAGTTGAAAGATCCTGGCAGTTTCACAGTTCCATGCACCATTGGAGAATATTATATCGGTAAGTATTTATGTGATTTAGGTGCTAGTGTTAACTTGATGCCTTTTTCTATTTACAGGAAACTGCATATTGGAGAAGCAATGCCTACCCCAGTCTCGTTGCAACTTGCTGATCGAACACTAGCATTTGCAAGAGGTGTTGTTGAAGATGTGCTGGTTAAAGTTGACAAACTCAGTCTCCCAGCAGATTTTATCATCCTTGACATGGAAGAAGACAAAGAAGTACCTATCATTCTTGGGAGACCATTCTTGGCTATAGGTAAAACTGTGATTGATGTGCAAAAATGAGAACTGACCATGAAAGTGCAGGACCAAGAAGTTACCTTTAATGTTTTCAAAGCCATGAAATTCCCGAGTGATAAAAATGAAGAATAATGCTTCAGAGTTGATGTTATTGACAGTATCATTCAGGATACTGAGCCAAATCCCACAGATACACTTGAAGCCTGCATCACCAACATGACTGATAGCGAGCTAGATGCTGAAATCCTGGAATGTATCAACTACCTTGACAAACCATTCCGATTCAAATCAACACCACCAATTGAAAGCTTGGAACTGCCAAAGAAAGATCAAATCAAGCCTTCGATTGAAGAACCACCACAGCTAGAGCTGAAATTACTTCCGAGCTATCTCAGGTATGCATTTCTTGGAAACTCTTCTGAATTACCTGTTACCATTAAAGCTCCTCCAGTAGCAGCATCGATTGTGGTTCTCATTATTCCAGAAAGTCCATTATAGAATGTTTGGACTTGAAGCGATTTTGGAATCTCATGGTGAGGACATTTCCGGAGAAAATCTTTATAGTTTTCCCAAGCTTCGTAGAGAGTTTCAGAGTCTTGTTGTACAAAGGATGTGATGTCATTCCTCAGCTTTCTAGTTCTGGCTGGTGGAAAGTATTTTGCAAGAAATTTGGTGGCTAAAGTGTTCGAAGTTGTGATGGAACCTGCTGGTAGTGAATGTAGCCAAGCTTTAGCTCTGTCCTTCAAGGAGTATGGAAAAACATGCAGTCTCATTGCTTCTTCAGCTTCTCAGTTGTAATTGAAAGTGCCGCAAACTTCCAGGAAGTTGCTGATGTGGGCATTAGGATCTTCAGTTGCATTCTCCCCAAACTGAACTGACTACTGAATCATCTGAATGGATGTTTTGATGTCACCCATATTTGCTGGTAAGGGAGGAAGTACAATACATGAAATGAGTCTGTCAACCACCGGAATGGTTCTGTCTCAAATGGGAATTGGTGGTGCAACATCTAGAGGTTCGGGTTCCATGTTAACAATTGCTTCTTGGCCTTCTCGTCGTTCCCTTCGCAACTGTCTGATGGTTCTTTCAATTTCCGGGTCAAGCGGTCGAAGTTCAAAGCTTCTGGTTCGTCTCATGAAGTTTCTGAGAACCTGAAACACAAGAAAACAAAAACAAAAAGTAAAAAGAAAATTAGATACAAGTAAAGGTATCTAACCTTAAAACTAACAGTGAAAGATAAATAAGTCCCCGGCAACGGCACCAAAAACTTGACCGGTGCTTACACACACGCGTTTAACGCAAGCGCACGTATCGTTCAAGTAGTATAAAAAGTATCGATCCCACGAGGACTTAATACCTAATCTATTAATTTTATGAGGTCAAATGATTACTAGTATCTAACAGGTTGTTTGGTTGATTTGAAATGGTGATGATTCTAAATTTAAAAACAAGTAAATAAATTTATTCAAAAGTAGGTTTAAGAAAATTCAATATTAAAAACTATCTAGGGTTGTGATTTCTTCCAATATCATTTTAAAGATGAAGTGGTTATTTTATGTTTGTGTAATAAATATGTTTACTAACCTGGAATACTAAATTATGCGAAAGCCTCTGTCGATGGTCAGACGTAAATACCCAGTTTAAACCAATTGAACCATATGTCTATGTCAACCAAATTATCTGGATTCATTAAGTTTAAGTTCCAATAATGGCTACCCTCGCCCGACAGGTATATGTCTTTCCTGTAAGGAAATCTATTAAAGGGTTATCTATCCTCAAGGAAGATCGTGGGCTATTAAGTCTAAGGCTGAAACCTAAAATCCCCATGTCTAGTTCATTTTAGATTTACCAGATCAATCTTATTAGTGGCCAATTAACAAGACGCATTAGACTTAAGACTTAATAAGTAAACCTTTAAATTACCCAAACTAGAAAATAACCCCTTATAAACCGGTGATATTAAAAGTCATCACAACCTAGATAACTAACTTAGTTACGACACATAACTAGGGCTTGAAAAGACATAAAGTAAAAATACTAAAAAGTAATTGCGGTAAAGTAAAAGCTGAAAAGTAAATTGCAATAAAATAAAATAAAATGCTAAAGTAAAAGGATCAACTTTTACTACTACTAATTTAGATATCTCCTTTAATATAATATATTAACTTGTGATTTTTTACCAACCAGCCATATAAGCGGTAACCTGATTAAGTCCAATTAAGTCCAACCAGCTATATGGCGGAACCAAAATAAACCTGCCATATAGGGGGTAAGAAAATTTAATTACCAACCGACCAATCTGGCGGTATCCTTGATTAGTCAGGTTTAAACCAGATTAAAATGAATTACCAACCGACCAATCTGGCGGTATCCTTTTTAAGTCAAATTTTAAATATTGAATATATTATATTTAAGGGAGATTAATCTAAATAGCAATAGTAAAAGAATTACCTTTCACCCTAGCATGGGGAAGTTACCTCCTCATGGTTGAATAGTAAAAATTGTAAAAAGTAAAGAAAGTAAATTATTATTACTATTACTATTACAGAACGTAATTAAAATTAATTACAAAACTGAAATTAGAAGAAACTAGATAGAAAACTCCCTATTTACATCGGAGAATTCAGAGAGAATGGTACATTTGAAACTGAAACCTCGAGCTCAATTTATAGGCGCGGATAGGCCTGCAGCGTCGCCACGCCAAAGCCTTTGGTGTCGCGACGCCGGTGCTTTATGGCGTGGCATGCTGAGATGATGACACGTAGCGATAAGGAGATAAGGCGACACATGGCAAGGCGACTGAGAGCTCAATTATTATGCTGACATGGCATGAGGTGGCACTGACGTGGCGACACGTGACGAAAGGGAATGTCGGAATCGTAGGGTTACAACACGTGGCACGCTGTGATTGGTTGATGATGACATGGTGATGATGTGGCACTTTGACTCGGTCAAATGGTGATATGGATAATGACGTGGCATTGATGTGGTCTTTCCATTCTGGTTGCACAACTTCATGTTATTGGCTATACGGGGTACGGTCAAACTGGCCACAGAATTGGTCAAAACTTGCAACTGCTCAGTAATTTTGGTTACTTTGGTCTCCAATTGATCCAGGCGGGATCCCTCGTTAGCTGACTTGCTCATGTTGGTTGACGGTCTTTTGACGAGTCTTCCCTCTTCCCTAACCCAACGAGTATCTATGATGGCTTTTAAAACACAGGGTTAACATGATGCGTGTATGCATGAGAAGCATGAGATGCGTGCGATGTATGGAATATATAAGTCTGCCCATTACCATTTTAAAGCATTCAATCATACTATTACGCGGTGCAAACTTGTCCCAGTTGAAAAAGGCCCAACAGGTTTACGCTTTTGCGATAACATGGCTAAACAACTTCAAATGATAAGGGGCCTAAACATAAAGTGGCTCATCGGCATTTTAGAAGCTTTTGGCCTAATTGCCATAAAGCACAGACTCACCCAGTTTAAATGGCCTAACAAGCCCATACCTCATGACAAAAAGTCCAACTGAATCCAAATGACAACGGTCCTAAACACAAGCATAACAGAATAGTTTCTATTGGTCCTACAACTACAATTCATATATGGGTTTATAGGGTTATAGACAAAGGCTCCCGCTGGCGAAGGATTGCCCACAACTAGGACTCCTCACTCAAGGGTTCGAGCGACCAAGTGAGCGCACCTTTTTTATACCTTAAGGTACGTGCCAACGAGTTGTGGTGTATGACTGACTGTCAAATGGATTTCCTATTGTAGATTCCCCAGAGGGAGGGTGGAGCGAACTCTCTTAAATACCCAAGCCTCTTAGGCTCTTATAGCCTTGGTGATAGGAATAAACAACAAGTCCTCCAAATTAGTCCGTCACAGTGAGCTACGGGTCAATGATTATCTAGGAGCTTTTCCTTATAGAAAGGTAGTGAATGAAGGAAGACATCAAACCATTACCTAGCCTTAATAATTCCTTTGATTAAACCCCTTCAACCCACAGTAGACACAGTTAACTAAAGCACAAATCACAAACATTACAAGACATTATTTCGGGGCCGATTCTCTATCCCCAGCTTTTCACTGTTTTGGCCCCAAATTACCTCTAGAATGTCCTGAAACTTTATTTATCTACAAAATAACACAAAACACATCAAAATATTCACAAAACTCAAGAAACTGTACAAAATATTAGGTTAAATAAGTGGGAAATAGTGATATAATTACCAATCATCAGTGACGCTATGGGTCATAATTGTCCAACACAATGAACCATGAGTCTTGGGAGACTCGTATAGACATGTAGGTGTTTATTTGATAAACACAGAACGACTCACTAAAGATTTCCTAATAGATGGTACACCAACGCCAATAGGAATCTTCTCGAGTTGAGCGAGCATATTGGTCATTTGACTTGAGATACCACAATGGATATATAAGTTATCTTCCACACTTTGATGACAGTCACGTCACCAATCTATTTAGATCAGACCTCCACTTGTTCGTTGGGTGTGGACTGGTGCTCATGAAATCCAGTGCGTAACAAGATAGAATCTTTCATTCCTGTGTACAGGGCATAGGTATCATACACTTGTTTGCGATCTAGTAAATCCATGGTCGTGGTATAACTTCGGAAGCGAGTTCTGAGTGTTATTTAGAGATCGTAAATTTGAAAGTCGACTATATTATACCATAAGGATTTGACGTTCTTATCTATATCCCAGGTATAATATAGATAGCCTATGACAGATGGATTATACGTATGCAATGACCTCGACTTGCATAGTTTAACGAGATTATCTGTGGTCATCATAATTCATGAGTGGATGAATTATGGACACGAAATTGGATTTCTTGACAGATAAACCTAAACCTAGAGAGTCTCATAATATGAAGTGTACTCGTTGAGCACTTGGGCAACCCCTTATGAATAATACAGATTATTCATAATACTTCACCGGATTAAATGAGTTAATTCGAATCTTTTAAATGGTAAACGAAAATACATGCATAGGGGTATTTTTTGGTCAATCGTAATTATTGTGTATTTGTATTTGATACATAATTTGGTTAGATACACATTAATTAATTTTCAAATGAGATTTTGACACATGTCACTTCTATATGTATTTTATTTAATGTAAATAAAATACATAAGGATTAATAATTATATTAATTAATTATTTAGATATTTAAACGTTAAATATTTAGATGATTAAATGATATATATATATATATATATATATATATATATATATATATATATTTCATAATTGTTATGGAATATATGTTTGATTATTATTGGCTACAAGTGGCATGATCTTATTAAGCTTTAAGTGTACAAATTTGATTTGTCAAATTACAGTATATTATTAATTAATTAGATTAATCAAGACAAAATGACAAAAATGCCCCTCCAAAGTCAGCAATGGGATTTTTTAAAGAGAATTTTTTTTTCTTTTCATGTTCATGGCTTACCATGGCTAAATTTCATCTTAAAAAACCTCTCCAAATTTTCTTGATGATTCAAGATGGAAAATTGAAGAAAATCAAGAAAATAGCTTAAGGGATTAAGAGAATTAAAGGTAATTCTTTATATCCCTAAGCTTAGAAAGCATGTTTCTTGTTCTTGAGCATCTAGAGACATTGTAGGGTTTCTTCTTTTCTTTAGAATTTGGGTGTTTGTTATTTGGAAGATGGAATTGAAGGCTTGGAGCATGTGTGAGGTATAATTGAATGATATTATTGTAATATTGGTTCAATTTGATCACTTGATGATATGTTGCCATTATAGAGTGTTATGACCACTCTTTTAATGCCTAGAATTGTTCTTGGGTGCTTCATTAGTGGTGGCTTGAATTGGTGTTGTGATTAATGTGATTAATGTTAAGAAAATTGGATTAAAGCATGAAATATTGATATTTTTGGTTTCTAGATC
Organism: Zanthoxylum bungeanum; assembly: GCA_019454045.1. Lineage (NCBI taxonomy): Eukaryota > Viridiplantae > Streptophyta > Magnoliopsida > Sapindales > Rutaceae > Zanthoxylum > Zanthoxylum bungeanum. The sequence continues at coordinate 47,822 of SKCR01039097.1, read as the reverse complement.
AGATCTGGAAAACTGAGTTTATGGTGATGATAATTATGTCATATAAATATATTGGATGTGTTTTGGGTATTGGAACAATTTCCGGAAATTATTTTGGAGTTGAAATAAGTTAAAACGGTGAAAAACGGCATTTCATGGTGACTTTTGAGTCAACCGGGTGACGGCTGCCCAAACAGTGAATCAGTCATTGTTCGGGAAGCCATGAACTGCCCTAGTACTGTTAGGGCTGACTTGGGCAGCCCTCATGTGCATTGGGTGGTCGGTTCGGTCAAAAAGGTGTTTTATGTCATTTTACGGAAAAATATTTTCGTAAAAGTTTCGCGATGTTTCTTAACTATTTATGTCATTATTTGATATTGAATAAATATGTTTAGGTGAAATATGAATGAATTATTCATATTGGATATTGAATAATTTATTTGGTAATTTAGAAAGTTTTAAAATTACGATTTCACCCAAACCGCGAGATTTCGCTGCGCCCGCGCCAATACCCCAACAATGGTTGACCTGGACAAGCGGTCTCCTCTCTTGAACTTGATTATTCTAACGCATCAGCCTGAACTTATTTTGCCTCGGGACTGGTCTCCTCACATCTCTGCCCAAATACCGTTGATTTTCCGACCTGAGTATTTTAGTCCTCTGGGTGCCCCCTTGTCGGGCAATCTTCATTAGCACAAACTTCCACGCCTACTCTAAAGCCATGACATAGTTCGGTATCTCCTGGATCTTTAGGTGGGACAATAATTTCCCGATCTTGAGAGCTCCCTTAAAAATTTCCAAGGCCTTCGGGGACTCGTACGCCACGACCTCTAACACCAAGCTCTGATATCTCAGTGAACAAAACTTTTGAGGGGCTCATCATCCCTCTACTTCATCATCCCTTTTGAGGTATAATTGAATGATATTATTGTAATATTGGTTCAATTGATCACTTGATGATATGTTGCCATTATAGAGTGTTATGACCACTCTTTTAATGCCTAGAATTGTTCTTGGGTGCTTCATTAGTGGTGGCTTGAATTGGTGTTGTGATTAATGTGATTAATGTTAAGAAAATTGGATTAAAGCATGAAATATTGATATTTTTGGTTTCTAGATCAGATCTGGAAAACTGAGTTTATGGTGATGATAATTATGTCATATAAATATATTGGATGTGTTTTGGGTATTGGAATAATTTTCGGAAATTATTTCGGAGTTGAAATAAGTGAAAACGGTGAAAAACGGCATTACATGGTGACTTTTGAGCCAACCGGGTGACGGCTGCCCAAACAGTGAATAAGTCATTGTTCGGGCAGCCATGAACTGCCCTAGTACAGTTAGGGCTGACTTGGGCAGCCCTCATGTGCATTGGGTGGTCGGTTCGGTCAAAAAGGTGTTTTATGTCATTTTACGGAAAAATATTTTCGTAAAAGTTTCGCGATGTTTCTTAACTATTTATGTCATTATTTGATATTGAATAAATATATTTAGGTGAAATATGAATGAATTATTCATATTGGATATTGAATAATTTATTTGGTAATTTAGAAAGTTTTAAAATTACGATTTCACCCACACCGCGAGATTTCACTGCGCCCGCGCCAATACCCCAACAATGGTTGACCTGGACAAGCGGTCTCCTCTCTTGAACTTGATTATTCTAACGCATCAGCCTGAACTTATTTTGCCTCGGGACTGGTCTCCTCACATCTCTGCCCAAATACCGTTGATTTTCCGACCTGAGTATTTTAGTCCTCTGGGTGCCCCCTTGTCGGGCAATCTTCATTAGCACAAACTTCCACGCCTACTCTAAAGCCATGACATAGTTCGGTATCTCCTGGATCCTCAGGTGGGACAATAATTTCCCGATCTTGAGAGCTCCCTTAAAACTTTCCAAGGCCTTCGGGGACTCGTACGCCACGACCTCTAACACCAAGCTCTGATATCTCAGTGAACAAAACTTTTGAGGGGCTCATCATCCCTCTACTTCATCATCATTAATGACCTTATCGTCTTCCTAGGCACACACGCTCCTTTGAAGTGTCGTACAAAGGATTTCCTCAATTACTTGGAACTACTGATACTTTCCGAGGTCCAACTCCCGAACCAAAAACTAGTTGACCTGCCCAGGGTTAAAGGGAACACATTGCAGATGGCCTCTTCGGTCATTCCCTGAATTTCCATCAACAAAATAAACTTCTCAACATGAGACTCCGGGTCCATGCTGCCTTTGTAAACATCCATCGAAGGCATGATGAATCTCTTTGGAAATCCCATCACCATTATTTCCTTCGTGAAAGGGGACGTTGTCCCCATATCTTGGTCACCCTTTGGTCTATCTTTTGAACTCTCCTCCCACTTCCCCATCTCCTTTGAAACTAACTCTTCATATGGTTCTTGAAACTTTCACGCTCTCATTCACGGGTTTCCCCGCATCTTCCACTCCCCGCACGATATCTTCCATAGCTGGGGACTTCATATCCTTTCCCTAGAAACCGTTCCAAGTCACTATCCGCAAAGAATGGACCGTTACTAGAGGATTCTGGATTCTGTCTGACTTCTTCTTTTTCCCACGACTCCCTGCCAGTACGGCTCCGGAGATGTCTACGAATATCATTCTATGGGCACTCCTTTTCCCATTTTCACCATATCCATCTACCCTAGCGGTCCTCTTTCCTCTCGTTACCTCCTCTTTTCTCTAGTTGGTGCCTGCTTCTCCCCTCTCCCCCGCCTTCTTCTCTAATTTTCCATTTTCTCCATCATAGCCTTCATGAAGGCCTGAGTTACTTCCATTTCCTTTCGCGTATCTTCTCTCTCATTTCAGATGGTTTCTTCCATTTTCTCCATCCACTCCATCGTCGAAGCCTATGAAGATCTACAATTCTCGCCTCATGCCATTATCTTACTATGTTTGCTGCTTTTTGTAATGATTCCCTACATACTGAGCCAACTGTTGACGACTGATTTTCGTTCCAGGGGAAAATTGGTAAACTTACTCCTCGAAAAATTCTCCCATACTCTGAATTTATTTGGTTTGGGGACCAAATTCAAACTTAGTAAAAGATGAGAAAACACATAAACAAAATAGAGGGTTTAACGTGGTTTGGCGGAATGGATCCAACCTACATCCACGGGCACAAAGGAAAATAAAATTTTTATTACGTGGTTGGGTTTGACCGACCTGCACTAGCTCTTGCTTACACTTGAGCTTTTTGCTCTCTATTTTACAAGTTATGCGTCAAATAGAATGAGCTAACCATGCACAATGAATTCTCAACCTTTATATACTAGGGCAAAACCCATTATTACACTATCCTCATGACGTCAGCAATATGGTCTTGCCTCCGCCACGCAAGCTCTCTTCCCCAACCACTATGCAAACAGTAGCCTTGCCATATGACACCTCTGTAGACACTGTATTTTTGCATAAAGCCCAATGATGAGCCTCGTATAGAGGCACTACCCGATAAGTTACGGAAGTCACGGGAAACAGACGTCGGAATGGAAAATTCAAAAATAAATACCTTGCCAAATTTAATTCATTTGTTTAGCCTCGGGTTCGCTCAATTGATCTATGTTTCAAACATTAGCCTCGGCCCAAAACCCATGCAACCCACAAAGGGCCACACGCCCAAGCCCACATCACAAAACCCAAGCCCAATACAAAATATTCAAATCACATTTAACACATGCCAAAATCCAATCAAATCTCCTTCCAAATTTAAAAATATCTTGAAATCAATCCCCACCAAAATTACATAATTTATTTCCCTTAATAAAATACACCCTTTTATGGATTGATTTGTTTCCTTATTTTGAAATCTCATGCACAAGATAACCCTAGTACACCACTATAAAAATAACACAAACAAAAAAACCCTACTCCCCTCTTTTTCCCTCATACTCACGGCCAAATAACAAAGAAGTCAAAGAAAACCCAAACAGCTCCCTCTCATAACACTCTCTCGCCTCTCTCCTTCCTTTCCTCATAACCACACGGCAGCAACAAAAATACAAACCCTAACACATTCACAACTCCCTTTTCTCGCAGCTCCCCACTATCTAATATATAATATCTCTCCCCACGCCTCTCTCTTCGGGGCAGCCCCAGATCTTCTCTCTTTATTCTCTCTCAAAACACACTCACGCCACATTCTCTCTCTGATTCGACAAACCTACTCCACAAACGGCAGTAACAAAAAATAAACAAATACACCATGAAACCCTAATCTCTTTTTTTTCCCTTGGAGCCTTCTCTATCAACCACGGCCCCTCTCTTCCCATCTCTCGGCCAAATCAAAAAGAAAACAAAGAAGAACCCTAGACACTCATCTCTCATGCACACACAACTCACGGCAACCATCTCTCTCTCTCGCCTCTCTCTCTGAAACCAAGAAAAATAAACCGTACGAAAGCCCTCTCTCTCAAACCGTGAATACCACATACAGAACTGCACTCGGCTCTTCTCTCCTCTCTCCCTCAACCAACCGAACAAATAAAGCCAAATCTGACCGACAAACACACAAAACTGCCCACTACTAGAGACAAATACACAAATCGAGCAGCCCATCTCCACACGGCATCTCACAAGTAAAATATCCAGGTAACCTCACGCAGACCCCACCGATTAAACAAACAAAGACACCATACCAAAAACAAACTAACCGACTCAAACAAAACAAGCAATCATCAGCCCCAACCAAACACCAAACAAACCGCAAATGACTTCCCACCAACCGATTAAATAAAGCATAAAAATAGCCCCCTCCAACGAACCAAAAAATCGAGACAAAACAGCCCTATGACCGCCAAAAATAGTAACCATATTATCCCAAAATCAGTCCCTAAAACACCCTAAAACAGCAGCCCCAAAAACACCCAAAACAGTCCAAAAAATAACCACCAAACAGCATCAAAAATAGAGAAAACAGCAGCCCAAAACAGTGAAACAGTGAAGGAAAATATTGAACCAGTGAACCATAAATGTTACGAAGCCTTAACCCTTCCGGCGACGGTGTAACGCACTTCCGAGAAGCAACTTAAAAGTTAAGACCTAAGGGCACCCTTTACTATTTATCTTTTTTTAGTTATCCACTGTTGATCACTTGCATGTGACCGGTGTGATTACCGGTGCGTAATCACACGTGTATAACGCAAGCGCACATATCGTTCAAGTAGTATAAAAATATCGATCCCACGAGGACTTAAAACCTTTTGTAATTAATTTTTGAAGTTAAATGTTTACAAATATCTAATGGATTGGTTGTTTGATTGGGTGGTGACTTTAAAATTAAAACAAGTAAATAAAATTGCTTGAAAGTAGATTGAAGAAAATTCAAATTTATAAAACTATCCAGGGTTGTGAATCCTTCCAATATCTTTTTAAAAGATGAAATGGTTATTTTACATTTGTGTAATATATTGGTTTATTAACCTGGAACACGAAATTATGTAAAAGACTCTTCCGATGGTCAAATACAAATACACAGTATAACCCAATTAATCATATTCCTATGTTAACCAAGTTATCTGAATTTATTAAGATTAAGTTCCAATTATGGCTACCCCCGCCCGACAAGTATATTCATATCCTGTAAGAAAATCTATTAAAGGGTTATCTATCCTCAAGGAAGATCGTGGGCTATTAAGTTTAAGGTCTTGATCCTAAAATCCCTTTTCCAAGTTCATTTTAAGTTTACCAGTTCAATTTTATTAATGGTCAGTTAATAAAAAGCATTAAGATTAAGGCTCAATAAATAAACTTTTATATTACCCAAACTGTAATTTAACCCCTTATAAACCGGTGATATTAGATTTCATCACAACCCCAGATAATTGGCTTAGTTACGACACATATTTACGGGTAGTAAAAACTAAAATAAAATAAAAGACATAAAGTAAAATACTGAAAAGTAAATGCTGAAAGTAAATTGCTGAAAGTAAATTGCTAAAAGTAAATGCTGAAAGTAAATTGCTTAAAAGTAAATAAAGTAAAAGTACAACAAAAGAAAATGATGAGGTAAAATGATCCACTTTTATTACTTCTATTTTAGATGTCTCCCTTAATATAATATATTAACTTTGCATGATAATTACCAACCAGCCATATAGGCGGTATCCAGATTAAGTCAAATTAATAATTAATTACCAACCGACCAATCAGGCGGTATCCAGTTTAGTCAGGTTAAAATCAATTTAAATAATTACCAACCGACCAATATGGCGGTATCCTCGTTAAGTCAGGTTTTAACTAGTTTATATATTATAATTAAGGGAGATTAATTTAAATATTAGTAATAAAAGTTTTATATTTTACCCCAGCAAAGGGGAGTTACCTCCTCATTACTGAAAAGTAAAAACTGAAAATTAAAGAAAGAAAAATACTGTGCGTAAAAGTAAATTGCGGAAAGTAAAAACTGAAAAGTAAAGAAAAGAAAGTGCGAAAGCGGAAATTAATTACTGAAAGCTGTAAATAAACAAACAAGATACAATCTTCTTAGTATTCTTAAGGAATTCCTTAGAAGAAAGTATGGATTTACAAATGAAATGGCTTGGTATTTATAGGCAAAATTTTGCCTCCATCAAATCATCCACCAAATCCATTATTAATTGCTCCACTAATTGCTCCACTAATTACTCCACCAAATCCATTATTAATTGCTCTACTAATTGCTTATCATGTTTGGTGGTGATTTGATAATTTTTATTATTTATTTATTAATTTATTTTTTTTGCATTAAAAATGATTGAAAATGACTTTAATAATTACACACAACACACTTCTGGACGGTTCATCAATTTCAGGCATGAAATCTTCAGAATTCGAAATTATTTTTTCTTTCAAAGTTGTATATCTTTGAGTCTTATTTAATCTGGAACTTGAATCAGCTCAATCCGATATCGGAGTAAAAAGTTATGCCCACAATACGACAGATGCGCAAAACTAGAATTTCCAAAACTGCACTTCGTTAAAACGTCCTTACAAGTTTCCAATCTCCAAAATTAATATGTCAAGTCCAATTTTTGCCCTTATTTGACCCACATTTAGTCCTAAATGATTTCATTGTGTCCCAATATTATTTTATCTGCAAAATAAACTAAAACACATCAAAACGTTCATCAAACCCGAGAAACTAAACAAAATATTAAGTAAAATGGGCGGTAAATATTGATATATTTTCCGCTCATCACACCCCCAAACCTAACATTTTGCTAGTCCTCGAGCAAAACAACAAAATAAAATACAAGAAATAATTAAAATTAAACTAAGCCACTTTCGTAGGGATCACGGTTGCATTTAGCATATGCAACAAGCCTTTAAACCCCTAGGTGTCCCTAGTGGACGAGTTGTAGTCTCGTGAGGGTTTACAACAATGATACCCACAAATATTTTACAAAAGTAAAAAAAGTAGTGAAACTAATGCACACAAAAGCAAAAAGACAAGCGAAAAGAGAATAAAGAAGTTAGTGACTAATCAGGTGAAACTTCTACTCCAAGTTACCAGTTGTTTTGTTTCTTTATAAATTACCGAATAAGTAAATTCTCCGATTATATTTACCATTCTCCATATACACAGCCAACAAAATATTAATCAACTCATTTTTACCCACAACAGTCACAAGTGCAGTTGATAAGAGAGTAATATTTTTGTCCTAAAGTTTTATCAGAATTCACACCTTTTTGTAGCAATGAAGTAATTTTTCTGATTTTTCTGATTTTTTCTTTGAATTTTTTATTGTTTTTTACTCCATCACTTTTTGAGATGCTTTCTCTAATTAAACTAGAGCACTAAATATTACAAACTTTTCAATTACAACTCATGTCCGTATGTTACCATGCATGTTGATAATACCTGCCAACTGAGCATATGAAGATCAATTTTAGTCAGTATTATGGAGAATTCACAAATTAAATAATTCAAATGGAAATAAACAAAAATTAACTTGTTTCGAAATAGGTTTTAGACACGTCTCAGGAGTGGAAACTCATTACTCAGCTATTTATTACCAATTTCACATTTTTAGTCAAAATAAAAACACAAAAACGCAAAATATTTTTGTAATTTTTGAAAATATTTCAATTTTTTTTGTATTTTTCGAAAAATTTTGGACTAAAAATAAAAACAACACACTACTAAAAACAAGATAGTGATCAACTAATTCCCTCCCCCAAACCTAAATGAGACATTGTCCTTAATGTCTTAAACAGTAGAAGAAGAGTTTAGAAGATAATACCTGGTTAGCTGAAATTCTACACGAAAAGTTAAAGGTTAAGATCCAGATTAATCCGACCCCTCTTACCACGATCATCCTCGGACCAATTTATCTTTGAAAGGATAAGGTCAATTTGTGGTTCATAGGTTAAGATTTGGTCAATTAGATCCGGAGCAGTTCTGGCAGTGAAGAGAAGTTCTTTTAAAGGTTTTGACATGAACCCATTTCTCCAGGCATCATCAAGAAACACACAAAGAAAATCATTAAATCCTTCAACGTTGTACAATCCATGCGGTTTCTGGTGTATGTTCAGGTTCGCCCAAGATAACACTGTAAAAATTTCCTCCAATGTACCAAAGCCACCTGGCAAAGCAATAAAAGCATCAGCATAATTAATCATTTCTACCAGTCGTTCAGACATACCTGGTACAATTAGTTCTTCTCCGTTTGATGGTCCAATAAGATTTGCCTCCGCCAAGGGTTTTGGGATGATTCCCAAAACGTGACTGCCTTCCTCCTGTACAGCTTTTGAAACGATCCCCATAAGTCCAAGATTGCCTCCGCCATATACTAAGTGCATATTCCTTGCAGCTAAGACTCGACCCAATTCATGTGCTGCTTCTACGTATTGTGACTTAACACCAACACTAGTACCACAAAACACACATATGTTTTAAACTCGTCTTCTTGAAGTGGCTTCCATGTTTTACTCTGGATGTCTTCAAAAGTGCAATGATGAGTTGAATTTATAACACCTAAAAATGGTGAGTAAAATAATAGCACTAGTACCTGCCAAATGACAATATTAGTTAACAGTAAAATAAATCGTGATAGTCAAAAAATTCTGGATCATGTCGGAGAAAATAAAAGAAAACAACAAAACAAATCATAATTATTAGGAAAAGACATAGAGATATAATATATACAAGAAAATTAGCGGCTTGATTGACGTCTATGCGTCAGGGACAAGCTTCCCATCCAATTTTCTTATAAATTGGCAAACAAGGTCTTTTTGAGTCAGATTCCCAAGACTTAACTGTTGTCTTTCTTTTTGGAATTGTGTATGTAATTTGCGAATGTCTATATGAACATATCCACTGGGATGCGTCTCAAGAATCGAAGATATATTATCTACAAACTCCTTACGCAAGCCATCCCTAATGAATTTAATTTTGTCTTCACGATTATTAGACATCATTCCTAAAGAACGACAACGATTATTGCAATTCCAGGGTGCACATTTGTAACAAAAACCCATTTGCTTAGCTCTACGTTTCTTTGCATAGGTGCTTCTTCCAAATCCAGGCAAATAATAATTACAGGAATCAGAATACTCACTTGTTAATCGGACCCGTGCTTCGATTACCCAACGAATATCATTTATCATCAGTAGTCTCATCTGTTCCAAGCGAGCTTTGTAGACTTTCATCAAAGAGTTTTGAGGGAGAGAAGGAAATTGCTTGTGAAGATTTTCGAGAATTTCTTCCATCCTGAAATGTCTTAATCTGCAAAAACTAAACACACAAAATTAAATCACACCAAATCACAATATATACATAAATTACATGGGTTGCCTCCCTGCTAGCGCTAAGTTTAACGTCGTCAGCTAGACGTGACTTCTCGAACGTTAGGCTGGATCTGAAAGTGTGACACTTTCTTTTTGTCGCTTAAATGATTCTCCCAAGTAGTGCTTGACACGCTTGTTTTTAACCTTGAATGTTTTGTTGGAGTCAGGATCATGAATCTCAACGGCTCTGTCTGGTAAAACCTTGGGGATCACAAATGGACCTGACCACCGTGAGTTTGGCTTCCATGGGAAGAATTTCACCCTTGATTTGTTTAACAGTACCTTCTACCCTAGTTCCAGTTGTATGCGCACTAACTTCTCATCATGTCTTTTCTTTTCCTTTTCTTGTACAATTTGGCATCCTCAAAAGACTGATTGTGAAATTCCTCCAATTCGTTGAGCTGGTGGAATTTTTTCTCTTTTGTTGCTTGTAGTGCAAGAATTGGCTTTTTCAGTGCAAAAGACGCTTTATCTTCAGGCTCCACAGACAATTGACATGTTTTAAGTTTGTCAGTAGAACTTTTCCTTCCATCAGAATTCTGGATGGTACTATGTATTACATCAAGTCTGAAACATTCCTCATTCTTTTCATCATCTAGGAAATTCATGGCCTTGAAAACATTAAATGTTACTTCTTGGTCCTGTACCCTCGTGGTCAATTCTCATTTTTATACATCAATAATTGTTCGACATGTAGCCAAGAACGGTCTCCTAAGGATGATTGGCACGTCTGCGTCTTCCTCCATATCAAGGATAAAAAAATCAGCTGGGAAAATGAATTTGTCAACCTTGACCAGCATATCCTCAACTACGCCTATTGGAAATACGCGTATTCTATCAGCAAGTTGTAGAGAGACTGAAGTTGGCTTTGTTTCTCCAATCTGTAATTTCCTGAAAATAGAAAAAGGCATCAAGTTAACACTTGTACCTAAATCACATAAAGCCTTACCAAAGTTATGTTCTCCTATGATGCATGGAATGGTGAAGCTGCCAGGATCTTCACTTTGGGGGAATCTTCCTCTGAAAGATGGTGATGTATTCTTCTGTCAATGCTACTGTCTCGTAATCTCCCAATCTCAGTTTTTGTGAGAGAATGTTTTTCATGAATTTTACATAACTGGGCATTTGTTCCAAGGCTTCTGCAAATGGAATGTTGATGTGCAGCTTTTTGAACACCTTCAGGAAACGAGAAAACTGCTTGTCCAGTTTATTTTTCTGAAGATGCTGAGGAAAAGATGGAGGTGGAGTGATTTCTTCTTTTTCCTCCATCTATTGCTTTGTTTCTTTTGGAACTTCCTCAGCAGTTGTTTTGGCTCCAACATCTATGTTGATTTCAGTACCGTTTTTTAACATGATGGCATGACACTGCTCTTTCCCTATGTTCTTTGGATTTGGTTCTGTGTTGCTGGGAAGATTACCTGGCGGTCTGTAACTCTGAGCATTGGCCAGTTGTCCAATTTGATTCTCCAGTGCTTTGATAGAAGCTGATTGGTTCTGAAACATAGCATCATACTTTTTTAACTGAGCCAGCACTTCTTCTATTCCTGGTTCATTTGCCTGCTCCTGGCCTTTGTTCTGTTGCAGGAAACCAGGTGGTGGATAGTTCTGCTGTTGGAATCCAGGTGGTGGATTGTTCTTTTGCCCTGAATTGTTGCTCTATGAAAAATTGGGATGATTCCTCCACCCTGGGTTGTAGGTGTTGGAATATGGATTGTTCCACTGTTTGTTGAAATTGTTGACATAATTCACCGTCTCTTCAAGTTGAATTGGTTCTGGTGTTCCTCCATATGGTGAACTTGTAGATCCAGTGGTAAAAGTTTCCATAAATTTTCATATCTGATCCAGCTTGGCGTTGACTGCTGTATTGGATCCACTTTCATAAATTCCTGCAATTATTTGGATTATGCTCCTTTATGTTGGCCACAAGTAATTGTTGTTGGCCATTTCTTCGATTAGGTCTCAGGCTTGATCTTCTCATTTTTCCATTAAAGCTCCTCCAGCAGCAGCATCGATTGTGGTTCTCATTAGTCCAGAAAGTCCATTATAGAAAGTTTGGACTTGAAGCCATTTTGGAATCTCATGATGAAGACATTTCCGGAGCAAATCTTTGTACCTTTCCCAAGCTTCTTAGAGAGTTTCCGGGTCTTGTTATACAAAGGATGTGATGTCATTCCTCAGTTTTCCAGTTCTGGCTGGTGGAAAGTACTTTGCAAGGAATTTGGTGGCTAAAGCGTTCCAAGTTGTGATGGAACCTGCTGGTAGTGAATGTAGCCAAGCTTTAGCTCTGTCTTTCAAGGAGTATGGAAAAACTCGCAGTCTCATTGCTTCTTCAGCTCCTCGGTTGTAATTGAAAGTGCTGCAAACTTCCAGGAAGTTGCTGATGTGGGTATTAGGATCTTCAGTTGCTTTTCCCCCAAACTGCACTGATTACTGAATCATCTGAATTCATGTTTTGATGTCACGCGCATTTGCTGTTAAATGAGGAAGTACAATACATGAAATAAAGCCGTCAACCACCGGAATGGTTCTGTCTCGAATGAGAATTGGTGGTGCAATGTTCAAATGTTCAGGTTCCATATTGATAATTGCTTCTTGGCCTTCTCGTCTTTCCTTTCTCAATTGTCTGATGGTTCTTTCAATTTCTGGGTCAAGCGGTAGGAGTTCAAAGCTTCTTGTTCGTCTCATGTAGTTTCTGAGAATCTGAAACACAAGAAAATAGAAATAATAAGTAAAAAGAAATTAGATACAAGTAACGTATCTAACCCCTAAACTAATAGTAAAAGATAAATAAGTCCCCGGTAACGGCGCCAAAAACTTGACCGGTGCGTAATCACATGCGTATAACGCAAGCGCACGTATCGTTCAAGTAGTATAAAAAGTATCGATCCCACAAGGACTTAATACCTAATTTATTAATTTTATGAGGTCAAATGATTACTAGTATCTAACAGGTTGTTTGGTTGATTTGAAATGGTGATGATTCTAAATTTAAAAACAAGTAAATAAATTTATTCAAAAGTAGGTTTAAGAAAATTCAATATTAAAAACTATCTAGGGTTGTGATTTCTTCCAATATCATTTTAAAGATGAAATGGTTATTTTATGTTTGTGTAATAAATCGGTTTACTAACCTGGAACACTAAATTATGTAAAAGCCTCTTCCGATGGTCAAATACAAATACCCAGTATAACCCAATTAATCATATTTCTATGTTAACCAAGTTATCTGAATTTATTAAGATTAAGTTCCAATTATGGCTAACCCCGCCCGACATGTATATTCCTATCCTGTAAGGAAATCTATTAAAGGGTTATCGATCATCAAGGAAGATCGTGGGCTATTAAGTCTAAGGTCTTAATCCTAAAATCTCTTTTCCAAGTTCATTTTAAGTTTACCAGTTCAATTTTATTAATGGCCAGTTAATAAAAAGCATTATGATTAAGGCTCAATAAATAAACCTTTATATTACCCAAACTGTAATTTAACCCCTTATAAACCGATGATATTGGATTTCATCACAACCCTAGATAACTGGCTTAGTTACGACACATATTTACGGGTAGTAAAAACTTAATAAAATAAAAGACAAAAAGTAAAATACTGAAAAGAAAATGCTTGAAAGTAAATTGCTGAAAAGTAAATGCTGAAAGTTGAAAGTAATTGCTGAAAAGTAAATGCTGTGAAAGTAAATTGCTGAAAAGTAAATAAAGTAAAAGTACAATTAAAGAAAATGATGAGGTAAAATGATCCACTTTTATTACTTCTATTTTAGATATCTCCCTTAATATAATATATTAACTTTGCATGATAATTACCAACCAGCCATATAGGCGGTATCCAGATTCAGTCAAATTAATAATTAATTACTAACGACCAATCAGGCGGTATCCAGTTTAGTCAGGTTAAAACCAATTTAAATAATTACCAACCGACCAATATGGCGGTATCCTCGTTAAGTCAGGTTTTAACTAGTTTATATATTATAATTAAGGGAGATTAATCTAAATATCATTAATAAAAGTTTTACCTTTTACCCCAGCAAAGGGGAGTTACCTGCTCATTACTGAAATGTAAAAAACTGAAAATTAAATAAAGAAAATTATTGTACGTAAAAGTAAATTGCGAAAAGTAAAAATGAAAAGTAAAGAAAAGAAGTGCGAAACGAAAGTGGAAATTAATTACTGAAAGCTGTAAATAAACAAACAAGATACAATCTTCTTAGTATTCTTAAGGAATTCCTTAGAAGAAAGTATGAATTTACAAATGAAATGGTTTGGTATTTATAGGTAAAATTTTGCCTCCATCAAATCATCCACCAAATCCATTATTAAATACTCCACTACTTGCTCCACCAAATCCATTATTAATTGCTCCACTAATTACTTATCATGTTTGTGGTGATTTGATAATTTTTATTATTTATTTATTTATTTATTTTTTGCTTTGAAAATGATTGAAAAAGACTTTAATAATTACACACAACACACTTCTGGATGGTTCATCAATTTCGGGCATGAAATCTTCAAAATTCGAAATTATTTTGTATTTCAAAGTTTTAGATCTTTGAGTTTTCTTTAATCTGGAACTTTAATCAGCTAAATCCGATATCGGAGTAAAAATTTAGCCCAACATACGAGAGATGCGCAAAACTGGAATTTCCAAAACTGCACTTCGTTTTAAAACGCCCTTTCAAGTTTCCAATCCAAAATTAATATGTCAAGTCCAATTTTTACCCTTATTTGACCCACATTTCGTCCTAAATGATTTCATTGTGTCCCAATATTATTTTATCTACAAAATAAAGTAAAACACATCAAAACGTTCATCAAACCCGAGAAACTAAACAAAATACTAAGTAAAAAGGCGGTAAATATTGATATATTTTCCGCTCATATCAAATCAGATTCAGATTCGAATTCGGTCCGATCCGAATCCGATAGTGCCCACCCCTACCATCACCTAACACTCAATTTATCACTCTTTGTCATCAATGTACTAATTAAACCAAGGGAATTACCACATTGGAAAGCTCAGATGATTCAATTCTTTCTCGGTCAAGGTCTCTTTGGCTATCTCGATGGCACTACCAAGGTCCCTTCTGAAGCAACTGAGGAACCTCACCCTGACACTGGTGTTATCAACTCCATTCCTAATCCCTTTTTTGCTCTTGGCCATTACCATCACTGAGCCCGTTGACGCAGGTTGTAAACCATGGTACCACCTCCACCGTATGGTTTGCACTCGAGACAAGCTTCTCCTCAATCTCGTGCTCGTGCGATTCAACTTCGCACTGATTTATCAATGCTCGAAAAGGAACGCTCTCAGGCAATGACTACTTCATGCATATTAAACAATTATCTGATGAGCTTTCCATTGCAGGCCAAGCACCCACGCGTGATGAAATAATCTCTTACTTTCTTGCAGGTTTAGGCCATGATTATGATCCTTTTTGTTACAAATATTTTTAGCAAGCCATGAACCAATAACTCTTGAGACAGACAACTCGCTCTTACTCACCATGGAATCTCGACTCAATCGCAACAATCAGGTTCAACCTACCTTGCTTGCATCAGTAAATGTCACCACCAAACAACCTTAACAGCCGTGTTTTCGTGGTGGTTTTCGTGGCAGTAATAATAACTCCAGTTTCTTTGACCGTGGCCAATCATCCAGAGATATAGTCCACTGGCAAATTTTTGATAAGTCTGGCCACACTGCCAAGAAGTGTTATCACAGTTACCAAGATCATGACACTCATTCTCGCCTCCTACAGGCAATGGTGGCTTCCAACAACCCCTCTATTGATATTGAATGGCTTCCGGATACAAGCGTCACACATCACCTCACCAACAATGTGAACAACCTCAACCTCAATCCAATTCGACAATGGTACAGGTCTGCAAATATCAAAAATTGGTTCATCTATTCTCTCTAATCCTTCTTGTCCATTTGTTTTAAACCGGAAATTCAAAAAAATATGATCTCTATTCAGCAATTTTGCAAGGATAATTTAGTATACTTTGAGTTTCATCATTCTTCTTTTTTTTTTGTCAAGGATTACTCGGGGAGCATCTGACCGCGTAAACACACACGTATAACGCAAGCGCACGTATCGCTCAAGTAGTATAAAAAATCGATCCACGAGGACTTAATTCCTACTGTTGTTATTAATTGTTGAATCTATTATTTACAAATATCTAATTAAATGGAGAAGAAAATGATTGTTTGATTGGTTGGTTGAATGTGATTTTCCTTAATTAAAATAAATAAAATAAAAAAAATACTAAGGAAAATAACAAAAGACTCAAAGATATAGGGTTGTGAATCTTTCTAATATCTTTTAAAAGATGAAGTGATTATTTTATGTTTGTGTAATAAATCGGTTTACTAACCTAGAACACGAAATTATGCTAAAGCCTCTATCGATGGTCAGACGTAAATACCCAGTTTAACCTAATTGAACCATATGTCTATGTCAACCAATTATCTGGATTCATTAAGTTTAAGTTCAAATTATGGCTACCCCCGCCCGACAGGTATATGTCTATCCTGTAAAGGAATCTATTAAAGGGTTATATATCCTCAAGGAAGATCGTGGCTATTAAGTCTAAGGCTGAAACATAAAATTCATTTGTCAAGTTTATTTTAGATTTACCACATCAATCTTATTGGTGATCAGACAACAAGAAGCATTAAGCTTAAAACTTAATAAGTAAACCTTAAAATTACCCAAACTATAAAATAACCCCTTATAAACCGTGTATTAGAATTCATCACAACCCCAAATAACTAACACATAACCAGGGCTAGTAAAAACTTAAAAGTAAAATACATAAAGTGAAATGCTGAAAAGTAAATTGCTGAAAAGTAAATGACGGAAAGTAAATGCTGAAATTAAATACTGAAAATTAAATGCTGAAAAGTAAATGCTGAAAGTAAATTACTGAAAAGTAAATGCTGAAAGTAATTGCTGAAAAGTAAATTGCTGAAAAGTAAAATGTGAAAGTAAATTGCTGAAAAGTAAATAAAGTAAAAGTACAATAAAAGAAAATGCTGAGGTAAAAAGATCCACTTTTATAACTTCTATTTTAGATATCTCCCTAATAATATAATTATTAACTTCGCATGATAATTACCAACCAGCCATATATGCGGTATCCAGATTAAGTCAAATTAATAATTAATTACCAACCGACCAATCAGGCGGTATCCAGTTTAGTCAGGTTAAAACCAATTTAAATAATTACCAACCGACCAATATGTCGGTATCCTCGTTAAGTCAGGTTTTAACTAGTTTATATATTATAATTTAGGGAGTTAATCTAAATATTAGTAATAAAAGTTTTATATTTTACCCCAGCAAAGGGGAGTTACCTCCTCATTACTGAAAAGTAAAAACTGAAAATTAAAGAAAGAAAAGTACTGTGCATAAAAGTAAATTGCGGAAAGTAAAAACTGAAAAGTAAAGAAAAGAAAGTGCGAAAGCGAAAATTAATTACTGAAAGCTGTAAATAAACAAACAAGATACAATCTTCTTAGTATTCTTAAGGAATTCCTTAGAAGAAAGTATGAATTTACAAATGAAATGGCTTGGTATTTATAGGCAAAATTTTGCCTGAATCAAATCATCCACCAAATCCATTATTAATTGCTCCACTAATTACTCCACTAATTGCTCCACCAAATCCATTATTAATTGCTCCACTAATTGCTTATCATGTTTGGTGGTTATTTGATAATTTTTATTATTATTTTTTTTAACTTTGAAAATGACTTTAATAATTACATACAACACACTTATGGATGGTTCATCAATTTCGAGCATGAAATCTTCAGAATTCTTTCAAAGTTGTATATCTTTGAGTTTTCTTTAATCTGGAACTTGAATCAGCTCAATCCGATATTGGAGTAAAAAGTTATGCCCAAAATACGACAGATGCGCAAAACTGGAATTTCCAAAACTGCACTTCGTTAAAACGTCCTTTCAAGTTTCCAATCTCCAAAATTAATATGTCAAGTCCAATTTTTGCCCTTATTTGACCCACATTTCATCCTAAATGATTTCATTGTGTCCCAATATATTTTTTATCTGCAAAATAAACTAAAAACACATCGAAACATTCATCAAACCCGAGAAACTAAACAAAATATTAAGTAAAATGGGCGGTAAATATTGATATATTTTTCGTTCATCAGATGCATCATTATGTTTTATGTCTATTTTCATTTATGTTGAGATTAATGATTGCGTGCTATCTCTTGCGCGATATAGGATGGAAACCTCGACGTAAATTCCATAGCCGAATCTGAATGGACGGTAGTGCGGTCTGTACTTGGGATACAATATCATGAACCGCTTGAGAAACTTTCAAGCACATGTTTCATTTGGTTATTTAATTTTTTGTTCACTCATTGTTTGTGTTTTATTATTTCGTTATTAACTTTCCGTATGCTTAATTTATTTTTGCATCGTTAATCTAGTGCGCATGGGCTAATCATGATGGATTAAAGGTCCTCTATTCGAGGGAAATGCCAAAAGGCTACCTTTACCACGACGTTTTGCCGCGCCGAACGAAGTCTGCTTGGTTGAATGTGAAATACGTTCAATCGCGCATACGAATTCCCATATAGATGTTGGCCTTGGTCACATCTCTTTTATTATTCAGTTATTTATTTTTTGTGTATTATTGCTTTGTTTATTCATGCATGGCTATTTAGTGCGCATGGGCTAATCATGATGGATTAAAGGTCTTTTATTCGAGGGAAATGCCTAAAGGCTACATTTATCATGATATTTTGTCGCGTCAGACGAATATACTGGGTTGAATGTGAAATACGTTCAATCAGGCATACGAGGTCCCATATAGATGTCGGCCTTGGTCGCATCTATTTTATTATTATGTTACTTACTTTCCGCTTATTATTGCTTTATTTATTTACTCATTGCTATCTCATGCGCATGGGCTAATCATGTTGAGTTAAAGGTCCTCCATTTGAGGGAAAAGCCAAAAGGCTACCTTTACCACAATGTTTTGCCGCGTCGGGGATACAAGATCCCATATGGACGTTGGCCAAAGCTCTTGGTCACAGCCTTTTTTCTTCTAATTTTGTTATTCATTTTTTTGTTTGTTATTTACCGCTTCGTATTCATCATGTTAGTTATCTCTATTCATTATGCCGCATTACTTCACTTTACTTCCATGCATGCTTACCTCTTTAGTTATTCCTTTTATATTACGTATTTAATCATCCGCTTTTATTATTAATGCTTTTACAGTTATTGTTAATTATATTATTGCGCTCCATTGTTCAATACGTTGATGGAATTATGCATTTGCCTTCATTTTTATTACGTTTATGGTGGTGCAAAACTTGTGTGTTGATTAAATTATCTTGCATGTGTTTCATAAGACTTCGTTATACTATTGCATAAATCCTTCATTACAATTGGCATAAGTAATGGACCATTCCGAACCCAACGGTTTGAGGTCTTCCCTTGCGAGGGGTGAGTGCGGCCTTAAATCATTTCCCAGTTCACACTGGGTGGCGACTCCATTTATTTTTCGATTAAGTCTCCCGCGGGCTACCCCGTACACCCGACCCAGCCGTGAGCCCGGACAGTGTCGCTGTGTCCACAGTCTGGCGACTCCAATGGGGATATAGAATCGGCCCTGAAATAATGTCTTGTAATGTTTGTGATTTTTGCTTTAGTTAACCTTGTCTACAAGTGGGTTGGGACCAAGGGTTAATAAAACTTTCCAAACTAAAGTTGATTTAACAAAAGGTATTATTAGAGTTAGATAATGATTTGGTGTCTTCCTTCACTCACTACCTTTTTAAAGCCAAAAGGAAAAGCTGTGAAGACATCTAGATAATCATTTACTCAAAGCTTACCTTAAAGCATATTTAAAGTGATGGACTAATTTGGAGGATCTATTCTTTATTCCTGTCACCAAGGCGATAAGAGCCTAAGAGGTAAGGGTATTTAAGAGAGTTCGCTCCACCCTCCCTCTGGGGAATTTTCAATAGAGGAATCCATTTGACAGTTATTCATGCATCGTGAAGTCATTCTTCTCGCTCGAAGCGGCGGATCGTTATATGGTATCATCACTCGTTGACATGTACCTTAGGTAGAGATGGCAAAAATACTCGGACTCGGACCCGGCCCGGGTCCCCATGGACCGGAAGACCCGGGTCCGGGTAGACCCGGGTCCGGGTGACCCGGGTCCGAATCAAAAAATCCGGACCCGGGTAACCCAGGTCCGGAAAAAATTAAAAAATAATTAAAAAAATTAAAAAAATAAATTAGATTTTAATAAAAAATATAAATATATATGGGCATATATATATATAAAAATAATAGAATTTAATAAAAAATTAAAAGAATTGAAATAAAACTAATAAAATACAAATATGAATATAAATAATACAATTAAAATTTAAAAAAAAAAAAGAATCCGGGTAACCGGGTCCGGACCGGGTAGACCTGGATCCGGACCCGAGAATATTTACCCGGGTCCGGAACCGGACCCGGGGAAGTGAATCTCTTCCGGATCCAGACCCGGGTCCGGATCCGGGAATTTGCATCCCTAACCTTGGGTATAAAAAAGGTGCGCTCATTTGGTCACTCAAACCCTTGAGTGGGGAGACCTAGTTAGTTTTAGGCCACCCTTCACCGACGAGAGCCTTTATCCATACCCATGTAAGCCTGCATGTGAACCATAGTTGTATATGACCTATAGAAGCCACCCTTTTATGATGGTGTTTGGGACCATCATCATTTGGATCCATTTGGACTTCTCGTCATAAGATACGAACTTGTTGGGCCACTTAAACTGGGACGAGTTTATGCCTTATGACGATTGGGCCAAAAGCTTCCAAACTATCGATGGGCAACTTTGTGTTTGGGCCCCCTATCATTTGAAGTTTTTTAACAATGTTATCGCAAAAGTATAAACCTGTTGGGCCTTTTTTCAACTGGGACAAGTTTACACCTCGCAATAATATGATTGAATGCTTTGAAATGATAATGGGCCAACTTGTATGAAAACCTTGATGGGCCTAGTGATGAGTGGTAAAACTATCACTATTTCCCACTCATTTAACTTAATATTTTGTATAGTTTCTTGAGTTTTGTGAATATTTTGATGTGTTTTTTGTGTTATTTTGTAGATAAATAAAGTTTCAGGACATTCTGGAGGTGATTTGGAGCAAAACTGTGAAATTTGGCAAAAATGGTATTTTGTTAATTTTGGGCGTCCCGAAACAAAGGGTATTTTGGTAATTTTGGGCGTCCCGACCTCTAACGTGCACCGGAGACTGCTAATATGCGCCAGGTCAACAAGTCAAAGTTGCCAAGTTTGACTTTGCTAACGTGCACCATGCCACGTGTCATCATCACAAGCAATCTACTAACATGCACCGCATGCCACGTGTCAAAAATTCAACGAGCCGTTTTTTTAGCCACCATGCCACGTGTCGAAAATTCAGCGATCCAAAAAAAAAAATAATAATAAAAATAAAATAAAAATTCAGAGAAAATAATAATAATAAATTGGATTTTTTTGCCTATAAATTGAGTTCAAATTTCTTAGTTTCAATGTACCAAAATCCTCTGAAATACTTATATAAAAGAGAGTTCTTCTTATTTTCTTCTTATATTCAGTTTTATTTACGCTTTGTAGTAGTAATTCTATCCATCCATGAGGGGGTAACTTCTCTATGCTGAGGTAATAAGGTAATTCTTTTACTTTTGCTTTTTAGATTAATCTCCCTTAAAATATAATATATAAACTATTTAAAACCTGAATTAATAAAAAGATAACCTACCGCCATTCTAGGTGGTTGGTTATTCAATTTAAACTGGTTAAACCTGAATTAATGAGATACCGCCATTCTAGGTCGGTTGATTTAATTTAGTTCGCCTTATGGCTGGTTTATATTTCTGTTCCGCCTTATGGCTGGTATATTTGAATTTGACTTAATCAGGATACCGCCATTCCGGACGGTTGGTTTAAAATATCACAGTATATATATTATTATTTTATGGGAGATATCTAAATAGTATATAGAAGTTATTTCCTTTTACCTTAGCATTTCATTTCTTTTTATTGCAATTCATTATTCTACAATTACTTTTCAGCAATTTCATTTTATGTCTTTTAAGTTTTTATCAGCTTTAGCTATGTATTGTAACTAAGTTAAATATCTAGAGTTGTGATAAAATCTAATATCACTGGTTTTAAAAAGGGTTAGATTATAGTTTGGGTAATTAAAGAATTATTTGTTGAGTCATAATCTTAAAGCCTTTTTATTAACTGGCATTAATAAAATTGATTAGTTAAACTTAAAATGAACTAGACATAGGGACTTTAAGTTTTAAGACCTTATACTCAACAACCCACGATCTTCTTTAAGGATAGATAAACCTTTAATAGATTTCTTACATGATAGGAATATACCTGTTGGGGGGGGGGGTAATCATAATTGGAATTCAAACTTAATGAATCTAGGTAATTTGGTTGACATAGACATATGATTCAATTGAATTAAACTAGGTTTTTGTAATGACCATCGGAAGAGGCTTTTACATAATTTAATATTCCAGATTAATAAATCAATATTTACCCAACTATGATTTAACTACTTCATCTTTTAATTAATATTGGAAGAATTCACAACCCTAGATAGTTTTAATTCTCATTATCTACTCTCAATTTCTTTTACTTGTTTTAAATTTAGAATCATCATTATCTTTTCAAACAACTTGTTAGATATTAGTAATCACTTGACCTCATAAAATTAATAGAATAGATATTAAGTCCTCGTGGGATCGATACTTTTTATACTACTTGAACGATACGTGCACTTGCGTTATACGTGTGTGATTACGCCGGTCAAGTTTTTGGCGCCGTTGTCGGGGACTTATTTATCTTTCATTATTAGTTTTGAGTTAGATACGTTACTTGTATCTAATTTTTCTTTTTACTTATTGTTTTCGTTTTATTGTGTTTCAGGTTATCAAATTCTTAATGAGACGAACCAGAAGCTTTGAACTCCGACCGCTTGACCCGGAAATTGAAAGAACATCAGACAGTTGAGAAGGGAAGGCGAGAAGGCCAAAAGCTTTAGTTAACATGGAACCTGAACCATTGGAGGTTGCACCACCAATTCCCATTCGAGACAGAACCATTCCGGTGGTTGACAGACTCATTTCTTGCATTGTACTTCCTCCCATTACCAGCAAATACGGGTGACATCAAACATGCATTCAGATGATTCAGCAGTCAGTTCAGTTTGGGGGGAATGCAACTGAAGATCCTAATGCCCACATCAGCAACTTCCTGGAAGTTTATGGCACTTTCAATTACAACCAAGAAGCTGAAGAAGCAATGAGATTGCGTGTTTTCCCATACTCCTTGAAGGACAGAGCTAAGGCTTGGCTACATTCACACCACCAGCAGGTTCTATCACAACTTGGAACACTTTAGCCACCAAATTTCTTGCAAAGTACTTTCCACCAGCCAGAACCGGAAAGCTGAGGAATGACATCACATCCTTTGTACAATAAGACTCAGAAACTCTCTACGAAGCTTGGGAAAGGTATAAAGATTTACTACTCCGGAAATGTCCTCACCATGAGATTCCAAAATGGCTTCAAGTCCAAACATTTTATAATGGACTTTCTGGAATAATGAGAACCACAATCAATGTTGCTGCTGGAGGAAGCTTTAATGGCAAAAAGAGAAGATCAAGCCTGGGACCTAATCGAAGAAATGGCCAACAACAATTCTTTGTGGCCAATATAAAGGAGCATGATCCAAAGAATTGCAGGAATTTATGAAAGTGGAGCCAATACAGCAGTCAACACCAAGCTAGATCAGATATGCAAATTCATGGAGACTCTTACCACCGGATCCACAAGTTCACCATTTGGAGGAGCACCAGAGTTAAACCAACTTGAAGAAACAGTGAATTTTGTCAACAATTTC
The DNA here is from genome assembly GCA_019454045.1 of Zanthoxylum bungeanum. NCBI lineage: Eukaryota > Viridiplantae > Streptophyta > Magnoliopsida > Sapindales > Rutaceae > Zanthoxylum > Zanthoxylum bungeanum. Next base: position 24,067 of record SKCR01039097.1, on the reverse strand, counting down.
AACAGACAGGGGAACAATCCATATTCCAACACCTACAATCCAGGGTGGAGGAATCATCCCAATCTCTCATGGAGCAATAATTCAGGCCAACAGAAACTATCCACCACCTAGATTTCAGCAACAGAACAAAGCCCAGGAGCAGGCAAATGAACCAGGAATAGCAGAAGTGTTGGCTCAGTTAAAAAATACGATGCTATGATTCAAAGCCAATCGCTTCTATTAAACCAATGGAGAATCAAATTGGACAACTAGCCAATGCTTAGAGTTACAGACCACCAGTAATCTTCCTAGCAACACAGAGCCAAATCCAAGGAACATGGGAAAGGAGCAATGTCAAGCCATCACCTTGAAAAGTGGTACTGAAATCAACAAAGATGTTGGAATCAAGGCAACCATTGAAGAAGTTCCAAAAAAAGCAGAGAAACAGATGGAGGAAAAAGAAGCAAAGGAAAAAGAATAAATCACTCCACCTCCACTTTTTCCTCAGCGTCTTCAGAAAAGCAAATTGGACAAGCAGTTTGCTCGATTCTTGGAGGTTTTCAAAAGCTTCACATCAACATCCCATTTACTGAAGCTTTGGAACAAATGCCCAGCTATGTAAAATTCATGAAAGAGATTCTTTTACGAAAACGGAGATTGGGAGATTATGAGAAAGTAGCATTATCAGAAGAATGCAGCGCCATCATTCAGAGAAAACTTCCCCCAAAGTTGAAGGATCCTGGAAGTTTCACCATTCCTTGCATCATATGAGAACATAACTTCGGTAAGGCTTTATGTGATTTAGGTGCAAGTGTTAATTTAATGCCTTTTTATATTTTCAGGAAACTGCAGATTGGAGAAACAATGCCCACCTCAGTCTCTATACAACTTGCTGATAGAATACTCGTATTTCCAAGAGGCATAGTTGAGAATGTGCTGGTCATCCTCGGGAGACCATTCTTGGCTACAGGTCGAACCATTATTGATGTACAAAAAAGAGAATTAACCATGAGGGTACAAGACCAAGAAGTAACATTTAATGTTTTCAAGGCCATGAATTTCCCAGATGATGAAAACAATGAGGAATGTTTCAGACTTGATGTGATACACAGTACCATTCAGAACTCCAATACAATGCAAAATTCTACTAACAAACTTAAAACATGTCAATTGCTTGTGGAACCTAAAAATAAAGCGTCTGTTGCACTGAAAGAGCCAATTCTTGCACTACAAGCAACAAAAGAGAAAGAGATCCACCAGCCCAACGGATTGGAGGAATTTCACAATCAGCCTTTTGAGGATGCCAAATTGTACAAAGAAAAGGGCAAGAAAAGACATAATGAGAAATTAGTGCGCATACAACTGGAAACAGGGCAGCAGGTACTGTTAAACAAATCAAGGGTGAAATTCTTCCCATGGAAGCCAAAATCACGGTGGCAGGTCCATTTGAGATCACCAAGGTTTTACCAGATAGAGCCGTTGAGATACATGATCCTGACTCCAACAAAACTTTCAAGGTTAAAAACAGGCGTGTTAAGCACTACTGGGGAGAACGTTGGGAGCGACAAAAAGAAAGTGTCACACTTTCAGATCCAGGCTAATGATCTAGAAGTCAAGTCTAGCTGACGACTCTTAAACTTGGCGCTCGCAGGGAGGTAACCCGTGCAATTTGTGTATAAATTGTGATTTGGTATGATTTAATTTTGTGTGTTTAGTTTTTGCAGATTAAGACATTTCAAGATGGAAGAAGCTCTCGCAAGTCTTCGCAAGCAATTCCATTCTCTCCCTCAAAAATCTCTGATGAAAGTTTACAAAGCTCGCTTGGAACGAATGAGACTACTGATGATCAAAGGTATTCCTACTGATATTCGTTGGGTAATTGAAGCACAAGTCAGATTGGAAGGTGAGTCTTCTGACTCTTTTAGTTCACATCTGTCTGGTTTTAGAAGAAGCACCTATGCAAAGAAACGTAGAGCTAAGAAAATGGGTGTTTGTTTCAAATGTGCGCGTTGGAATTGCAATACTCGTTGTCGTTCTTTAGGAATGGTGTCTGATAATCGTGAAGATAAAATTAAATTCATTAGGGATGGCTTGAGTAAGGAGTCTGTAGATGATATATCTTCGACTCTTGAGATGCATCCCAGTTGATATGTTCATATAGCCATTCACAAATTACACACACAATTCCAAAAAGAAAGACAACAGTTAAGTCTTGGGAATCTGACTCAAAAAGACCTTGTTTGCCAATTTATAAGAAAATTGGATGGGAAGCTTGTTCCTGACGCATAGATGTCATTCAAGCCGCTACTTTTCTTGTACATATTATATCTCTTTGTCTTTTTCTAATAATTGATTTGTTTTGTTGTTTTCTCCTACAGGATCCAGACATTTTTGACTATCAGGATTTATTTTACTATTTTGCTACTAATCGTCCTTTGGAAGATACTTGTGCTATTTTTACTCACCCTTTTCAGGTACTATAAATTCAACTTATCATTTCACTTTTGAAGACATCCAGAGTAAAACATGGAAGCCACTTCAAGAAGACGAGTTGAAAACATCTGTGTGTTTTGGGTAGTAGTGTTGGTACTAAACCACAATACGTAGAAGCAGCACAAGAATTGGGTCTAGTCTTAGCTGTAAGAAATATGCACTTAGTATATGGCAGAGGTAATCTTGGACTAATGTTGGATCATTTCAAAGGCCGTACAGGAATGAGGCAGTCATGTTTTGGGAATCATCCCAAAACCCTTGGCAGAAGCAAATCTTATTGAATCATCAAACAGAGAGGAACTGATCGTGCCAGTGATGTCTGAACGACTAGTGGAAATGATTAACCGTTCTGATGCTTTTATTGCTTTGCCAGGTGGCTTGGGTACATTGGAGGAAATTTTTATAGTACTATCTTGGGTGAACCTGAACATACACCAGAAACCAATTGGGATGTTTAACGTTGATGGATTATATGATTTTCTTTGTGTGTTTCTTGATGATGCCCGGAGAAATGGGTTCGTGTCAAAACCTTTGAAAAAACTACTCTTTACTGCCAGAACTGCTCCGGATCTAATTGACCAACTCTTAGCATATGAACCACTAGTTGACCCTATCCTTTAAAAGATAAAATGGTCTGAAGATGATCGTGGTAAGAAGCGTCGAATAAATATGGATCTTAACCTTTAATTTTTCTGTAGAATTTTAGCTAACCAGGTACTATCTTCTAAACTCTTCTTCTACTGTTTAAGACATTGGGGACAATGTCTCATTTAGGTTTGGGGGTGAGGAATAGTTAATAGTATCTTGTTTTTATTGTATTTTTATTTTTAGTCCAAAGTTTTTCGAAAAATACAAAAAAAAATTAAAAAAAAAAAGTTTCAAAAACAAAGGCATATTTAAAGCTAGGTGATGGTTTTGTGTCTTCCTTCACTCACTACCTCTCTATAAGGAAAAGCTGTGAAGGCACCTAGATAATCATTCACCAGTAGCTTGTTGTGATAGACTAGTTTGGAGGACTCGTTGTTTATTCCTGTCACCAAGCGATAAGAGCCTAAGAGGCTTGGATACTTAAGTGAGCCTCGCTCCACCCTCCCTCTGGGGAATCTACAACGGGAATTCCATTCGACAGTTAGTCACACACCATGACCAGTAGAAGTTATTTCTTTATGTTTTGTTTTTATGTTGACTAAAAAGGTGAAATTGGTAAGAAATAGCTGTGTAAGGAATTCTCACTCCTGATACGTATTTCAAAACCCATTTTTTCGAAACAAGTTAATTTTTTTTTTATTTCCTTTAGAATTATTTAATTTGTAAATTCTCCATAAAACTGACTAAAAATGGATCTTCATATACTTAGTTGGCAGATATTATCAATATACATAGTAACATACGGATATGAGATAAAATTGAAAAGATTGTAATATTCAGTACTACAGTTTATTGGAGAAGCATCTCAAAAAGTGATGGAATAAAAAAAAAATTTACATCTAAGATCCGAGTTATTAAATCTGTAAGGGTGTTTAACATCTAGTGCCCTAAAACCAACTGGTTTGGGAGTCATTGGCCCAAAGCTCGCTACATGGATCAAAAATGATGAATATATATATATATATATATATATATATATATATATATATATATATATCTGAAGTCTGAGTAATTAAGTCCGTAGGGGTGTCTTAACACCTGGTGCCCTAAAGCCATCTGGTTCGGGAGCCACCGACCCAAAGCTCGTTACATAGATGGAAGGTATTGTATATAAATAAATAAAAAAATCAAAGAAAAAAAATCAGAAAAATCAGAAAATTTATTCCATTACTACAAAAGATGTGAACTTTGATAAACTTTAGGACAAAAATATTACTCTTTTATCAACTGCACTTATGACTTTTATGGGCAAAAATGAGTTGAATAAAACTTTGTTAGCTGTGTATATGAAGAATGATAAAAATAATCGGAGAATTTACTTATTCAGTAATTTAGAATGAAACAAAACAACTAGTAAACTTGGAGTAGAAGTTTCACCTAAAATTAGTCACTAACTTCTTTATTCTCTTTTCTCTTGTCTTTTTGCTTTTGTGTGCATTAGTTTCACTACCATTTTACTTTTGTAAAATGTTTGTGGGTATCATTACTGTAAACCCTCACGAGACTATAACTCGTCCACTAGGGACACCTAGGGGTTTAAAGGCTTATTGCATATGCTAAATGCAATCGTGATCCCTACGAAAGTGGCTTAGTTAAATTTTTATTATGTTATTTTATTTTACACGAGGACTAGCAAAATGTTAGGTTTGGGGGTGTGATGAGTGGTAAAACTATCACTATTCCCCACTCATTTCCTTAATATTTTGTATAGTTTCTTGAGTTTTGTGAATATTTTGATGTGTTTTGTGTTATTTTGTAGATAAATAAAGTTTCAGGACATTCTGGAGGTGATTTCGAGCAAAACTGTGAAATTTGGCAAAAATGGTATTTTGGTAATTTTGGGCGTCCCGAAACAAAAGGTATTTTGGTAATTTTGGGCGTCCCGACCTCTAACGTGCACCGGAGACTGCTAATATGCGCCAGGTCAACAAGTCAAAGTTGCCAAGTTTGACTTTGCTAACGTGCACCATGCCATGTGTCATCATCACAAGCAATCTGCTAACGTGCACCGCATGCCACGTGTCAAAAATTCAACTAGCCGTTTTTTTTTAGCCACCATGCCACCTGTCAAAAATTCAGCGATCCAAAAAAAAATTAATAAATAAAGTTTCAGGACATTCTGGAGGTGATTTGGAGCAAAACTGTGAAATTTGGCAAAAATGGTATTTTGGTAATTTTGGGCGTCCCGAAACAAAAGGTATTTTGGTAATTTTGGGCGTCCCGACCTCTAACGTGCACCGGAGACTGCTAATATGCGCCAGGTCAACAAGTCAAAGTTGCCAAGTTTGACTTTGCTAACGTGCACCATGCCATGTGTCATCATCACAAGCAATCTGCTAACGTGCACCGCATGCCACGTGTCAAAAATTCAACTAGCTGTTTTTTTTTAGCCACCATGCCACGTGTCAAAAATTCAGCGATCCAAAAAAAAATTAATAAAAATAAAAATAAAAATTTAGAAAAATAATAATAAAAAATTGGATTTTTTTGCCTATAAATTGAGTTCAAATTTCTTAGTTTCAATGAACCAAAATTCTCTGAAATACTTATATAAAAGAGAGTTCTTCTTATTTTCTTCTTATATTCAGTTTTATTTACGCTTTGTAGTAGTAATTCTATCCATCCATGATGGGGTAACTTCTTTATGCTGAGGTAATAAGGTAATTCATTTACTTTTGCTTTTTAGATTAATCTCCCTTAAAATATAATATATAAACTATTTAAAACCTGAATTAATAAAAAGATACCGCCATTCTAGGTCGGTTGGTTATTCCATTTAAACTGGTTAAACCTGACTTAATGAGGATACCGTCATTCTAGGTCGGTTGATTTAATTTAGTTCCGCCTTATGGCTGGTTTATATTTCCGTTCCGCCTTATGGCTGGTATATTTGAATTTGACTTAATCAGGATATCGCCATTCCGGACGGTTGGTTTAAAATATCACAGGTATATATATTATTATTTTATGGGACATATCTAAATAGTATATAGTAGAAGTTATTTCCTTTTACCTTAGCATTTCATTTCTTTTTATTGCAATTCATTATTCTACAATTACTTTTCAGCAATTTCATTTTATGTCTTTTAAGTTTTTATCACATTTAGCTATGTATTGTAACTAAGTTAAATATCTAGGGTTGTGATAAAATCTAATATCACTGGTTTTAAAAAGGGTTAGATTATAGTTTGGGTAATTAAAGAATTTTTTGTTGAGTCATAATCTTAAAGCCTTTTTATTAACTGGTCATTAATAAAATTGATTAGTTAAACTTAAAATGAACTAGACATAGGGACTTTAAGTTTAAAGACCTTATACTCAACAACCCACGATCTTCTTTAAGGATAGATAAACATTTAATAGATTTCCTTACATGATAGGAATATACCTATTGGGCGGGGGTAATCATAATTGGAATTCAAACTTAATGAATCTAGGTAATTTGGTTGACATAGACATATGATTCAATTAAATTAAACTAGGTATTTGTAAATGACCATCGGAAGAGGCTTTTACATAATTTAATATTCTAGATTAATAAATCAATATTTACCCAACTATGATTTAACTACTTCATCTTTTAATTAATATTGGAAGAATTCATAACCCTAGATAGCTTAATTCTCATTAATCTACTCTCAATTTCTTTTACTTGTTTTAAATTTAGAATCATCATTATCTTTTCAAACAACTTGTTAGATATTAGTAATCACTTGACCTCATAAAATTAATAGAATAGATATTAAGTCCTCATGGGATCGATACTTTTTATACTACTTGAACGATACGTGTCTTGCGTTATACGTGTGTGATTACGCCGGTCACTTAGAAAATCCAAACATGATCCAATTATGCCAAAAGCATGAGTCCGATATCCGCACTGGCTTTCATCCATAAAGGATACGCCTTGTTACAGCATATTTGTATACTTTTGGATGCTTCTAAGTCCATCCCAATGACCACGGTTGCCGAAAGCCCAATTCGTCGTTTCTAGACAATGACATGATCCCATAATCGGCTTAGTCCATGTTTTAAATGGGCTGTCTTTATCTTTTACTGATGGAAAGGGAATGAGGTAGCCAAGGTTCACCCTTGTAGCATAAGAGATAACGATTTTGTGTAGGATAGAAATGGACTTACCACGAGTATGGGAGGAATAAGGTCGGAAGGATATATGTTGTTTTGATAACCACATACATCTTATATATCTCATGCATCTCATGCATACACGCATCATGTTAACCCATGTGTCTTAAAAGCCATCATAGATATCCGTTGGGTTGGAGAAGAAAAAAAGATTTGTCAAAAAGAGTTTAGCAAGCATGGATATTGGGAAAAGGAAGCCGTTAGGCATAAGTCCAATGATGAAATGGTTTGCTTTAGGGTGAAATCTTAGAAACGATAAACTCTTGATGTGCTTTTATCTGATGCTTTGAGTAGTTGATATATGTTAGACTCGTAAGCACTTAATTATAGGTTTTTAGCAGTGAAAACCAGAGTAGTTGACAATATGACTAGTTAAAAAAAATTGTAGGTTGGTGAATGACCGTTTGCTTAGATGTCTATCTTGACTTGCTTGTGTTATGATGTGTGGTATGGTTGAAAATAAAAGAAAAGTCTCTAAAGAGAAAAATTAAACCACCTATAACCGATAAGCGTGAAGCTACCCATGAGTGAGTATTAGGACCACCATAAGGAGAAATGCTACCTTAAAGGTAGGTGTGTTGAAAAAAAAGAAAAAAAAAAGGAAAAAAATGAAAAGAAAAAGAAGAAAAAAAGGGAAATAGAGACAAAGAAAAAGAAATTCATACCACATTGAGCACAGAAAAGCAACTGCAAGGCATAATTGAGACATCTAGGTTGGTTTGACCCATCGATCCCAATTTTTTGACGAAATCATTGAGTTGGCTTACCTGGGGACGAATATGAAAAAGAACCTTTGCACACACACACTTTGAGTCTAGCTTAGATCATTTATGCAAAAACTCGGATTTGAGTAGCATTGAGTGTTTTGAAGGTTCCCTGGTTTCATTACTGGGCATTCCTTAAGGACAATAATATGTATAACTATTGGGACTATTTCGTAGCATGTAATATATTATGTTGATATGGAATACCACATCACGTGGTCCACCTTGACCTAGTGCAAACAGCGGAGAGAAGAAAGCTAAATCAAGCCTAGGGGCGACCAGTCTACCACCCCGCGAATAAGGGACACAACGAGATCTTGAGTCATGGGACCAAAGAGAACTGAACAATTACTAAAAGAGAAGTGGCAGAAGGAAATTATAAGCAGGCCTGGGGGCGACTAAAGGCATTAATAGGCGTAGGGCGCCAAAGAAGCACAAGGAAGGCCTAACCCATCGGAATAGGGAATGCATCCACGCATACATGCATAGACATCCTATACATGTAATTTTTGTTTTGTGTTCGCAGGTTTTGAAGAAAAAAAAAGCGGCAAAGACGAGTGACTCAGGAACGGTTCAAAAATGAACCCACAACTCAGGAACGGTTCAAAAATGAACCATCTCAACTCAAGTAACGGTTCGGAAATGGACCATCACTCATCAGTAACGGTTCGGAAATGAACCATCTCTCATCAAGTAACGGTTCAAAAACGAGCCATCTCTCATCAAGTAACGGCTCAAAAATGAGACATCTTTCATCAAGTAACGGTTAAAAAATAAGCCATCTCTCATCAAGTAACGGTTAAAAAATGAGCCATCTTTCATCAAGTAACGGTTCAAAAATGAACCATCTCAACTCAAGTAACGGTTCAAAAATGAACCATCTCTCATCAAGTAACAGTTCAAAAATGAGCCATCTCTCATCAAGTAACAGTTCAAAAATGAACCATCTCTCATCAAGTAACAGTTCAAAAATGAACCATGTCAACTGAAGGAACGATTCAAAAATGAATCATCTCTCATCAAGTAACGGTTCAAAAATGAACCATCTCAACTCAAGTAACGGTTCAAAAATTAACCATCTCTCATCAAGTAACGGTTTGGGAATGAACAACCTCAACTCAGTAACAGTTCGAGAATGAACCATATTTCATCAAGTAATGGTTCGGGAATGAACCAGAGGTCAAGCACCTCACCACCACATCAACTCAGTTCAAAGCATCTCGCAAAGCAGCAGGTAAGTACGATAGCCGACAAACTAGGTAAGTAAAAATGCATGCATAACTTTGATAGGGTTGTCACTTTCACACACTACACAAGCTCCATCAAAGTGGGGACGACTGTAGACACTATATATTTACATAAAGCCCAATGATGAGCCTCGTATGGAGGCACTACTCGATAAGTTACAGAAGTCGCGGGAAACGAACGTCGGAAGGGAAAATTCAAAAATAAATACCTTGCCAAATTTAATTCATTTGTTTAGCCTCGGGTTCGCTCAATTGATCTATGTTTCAAACATTAGCCTCGGCCCAAAACCCATGCAACCCACAAAGGGCCACACGCCCAAGCCCACATCACAAAACCCAAGCCCAATCCAAAATATTCAAATCACATTTAACACATGCCAAAATCCAATCAAATCTCCTTCCAAATTTAAAAATATCTTGAAATCAATCCCCACCAAAATTACATAATTTATTTCCCTTAATAAAATACACCCCTTTCATGGCTTGATTTGTTTCCTTGTTTTGAAATCCCATGCACAAGAAAACCCTAGCACACCACTATAAAAATAACACAAACAAAAAAACCCTACTCCCCTCTTTTTCCCTCATACTCACGGCCAAATAACAAAGAAGTCAAAGAAAACCCAAACAGCTCCCTCTCACAACACTCTCTCGTCTATCTCCTTCATTTCCTCATAACCACACGGCAACAACAAAAATACAAACCCTAACATATTCACAGCTCCTTTTTCTCGCAGCTTCCCACTATCTAATATATAATATCTCTCCCCACGCCTCTCTCTTCGGGGCAGCCCCGGATCTTCTCTCTTCATTCTCTCTCAAATCACACTCACGCCACATTCTCTCTCTGATTCGACAAACCTACTCCACAAACGGTAGTAACAAAAAAAATAAACAAATCTCTTTTTTTCCCTTGGAGTCTTCTCTCTCAACCACGGCCCCTCTCTTCCCCTCTCTCGGCCAAATCAAAAAGAAAACAAAGAAGAACCCTAGACACTCATCTCTCATGCATACACAACTCACGGCAACCATCTCTATCTCTCGCCTCTCTCTCTGAAACCAAGACAAATAAACCCGACAAAAGCCCTCTCTCTCAAACCATGAAGACCACATATAGACCTGCACTCGGCTCTTCTCTCATCTCTCCCTCAACCAACCGAACAAATAAAGCCAAATCTGACCGACAAACACACAAAACTGCCCACTGCTAGAGACAAATACACAAATCGAGCAGCCCCTCTCCACACGGCATCTCACAAGTAAAATATCCAGGTAACCTCACGCAGACCCCACCGATCAAACAAACAAAGACACCATACCAAAAAAAAACTGACCGACTCAAACAAAACAAGCAATCATCAGCCCCAACCAAACACCAAACAAACCACAAATGACTTCCCACCAACCGATTAAATAAAGCATAAAAATAGCCCCTCCAGCGAACCAACAAATCGAGACAAAACAGCCCTCTGACCGCCAAAAATAATAACCAAATTATCCCAAAATCAGTCCCCAAAACAGCAGCCCCAAAAATGGCCGAAATAGTCCCAAAAATAACCACTAAACAGCAGTAAAAAGAGAGAAAACAACAGCCCAAAACAGCGAAACAGTGAAGGAAAATATTGAACCAGTGAACTAGAAAAGTTACGGAGCCTTAACCCTTCCGGTGATGGTGTAACGTACTTCCGAGAAGCAATTTAAAAGGTAAGACCTGAGGGCACCCTTTACTATTTATCTTTTTTTAGTTATCCACTGTTGATCACTCGCATGCATCATTATATTTTATGTCTATTTTCATTTATGTTGGGATTAATGATTGCGTGCTATCTCTTGCGGGATATCGGATGAAAACCCATACGTAAATTCCGTAGCCGAATCCAAATGGACGGTAGTGCGGTCTATACTTGGGATATAACTCCATGTACCGCTTGAGAAACTTTCAAGCACATGTTTCATTTCGTTATTTAATTTTGTGTTCATTCATTGTTTGTGTTTTATTATTTCGTTATTTACTTTCCTTATGCTTTATTTATTTTTGCATCGTTAATCTAGTGTGCATGGGCTAATCATGATGGATTAAAGGTCCTCTATTCGAGGGAAATGCCTAAAGGCTACTTTTACCACGACGTTTTGCCGCGCTGGACGAAGTATGCTTGGTTGAATGTAAAATACGTTCAATCAGGCATACGAAGTCCCATATAGATGTTGGCCATGGTCACATCTATTTTAGTATTCCGTTATTTATTTTTTGTGTATTATTGCTTTGTTAATTCATGCATGGTTATCTAGTGCGCATGGGCTAATCATGATGGACTAAAGGTCCTCTATTCGAGGGAAATGCTTAAAGGCTACCTTTACCACGACGTTTTACCGCGCCGGGCGAAGTATACTTGGTTGAATGTGAAATACGTTCAATCGGACATACGAGGTCCCATATAGATGTCGGCCTTGGTCGGATCTCTTTTATTATTATGTTACTTATTTTCCGCTTATTATTGCTTTATTTATTTACGCATTGCTATCTCGTGCGCATCGGCTAATCACGTTGAGTTAAAGGTCCTCCATTTGAGGGAAAATCTAAAAGGCTACATTTACCCGATGATATTTTGCCGCGCCGGGGATACAAGATCCCATATGGACGTTGGCCAAAGCTCTTGGTCACACCCTTTTTTCTTCTAATTTTGTTATTCACATTTTTGTTTGTTATTTACCGCTTCGTATTCATCCTATTAGTTATCTCTATTCATCCTGCCACATCACTTCACGTTTACTTCCATGCATGCTTGCCTATTTAGTTATTCCTTTTACATTACGTACTTAATCATCCGCTTTTATTATTAATGCTTTTAGAGTTATTGTTAATTACATTATTGCGCTCCATTGTTCAATAGGTTGATGGAATTATGCATTTGCCTTCATTTTTATTTACGTTTATGGGTGTGCAAACTTGTGTGTTGATTAAATTATCTTGCATGTGTTTCATAAGACTTGGTTATATTATTGCATAAATTCTTTCATTACAATTGGCATAAGTAAGGGACCATTCCGAACCCAACGGTTTGAGGTCTTCTCTTGCGAGGGGTGAGTGCGGCCTTAAATCATTTCCCAGTTCACACTGGGTGGCGACTCCATTTATTTCCCAGTTTAGTCCCCCGCGGGCTACTCTGTACTCCCGACCGGGCCGCGAGCCCGGACAGCGTCGCTGTGTCCACAACCTCATTAAACCATGCCTCTTTTGGCAACTGCCACACACTATGCCACAGTGCCAGCCTGTACTCTAACTACTCCCATGTGATAACGTATGCTAAAAGATAAGCTTGTGACCTGCTCTTGTCACGTCATACCTCTTTGGAAGGTACAAGTTCTCATACAGGGTTTACGTCATCTTGACATGATTATAAAGCTACTACCCCGACTCGCCCAACCAGGTCGGGCAACTGGAATAACCGACATCCTATCTTGTTGAGCTACCAGGGCAGATCAGTGGTCACTGACTTCATCGAGTTAGTCTTCTCATATGCTCAAGTGTTGCTTTGATACTTTGCTTTTGCCCTCGGGTTGACTTTCTGCACCTCGATCTCGGGCATTTCTGCCCGACCTCTCATCATTTGCAAGGACTTCGGATCATCTGTCAAGTGCAAATAATATCTTATTCTTCCTCGAGATTTTGATTTCTTGGGGATGAAAACCACTATCAACAAAATCTTTCATTTCTATCTCATACAATGTTTATAATTCGTAAATTTTTTTATTCAATTCATGCATAATTTTTAATCTTATAAATAAACAAAAGCCCCCAAATTATCCCAGGCCCTAACGCACGTGCATTCGATAGTTTATTTCAAACACCTAAAATACGATGCCGTTAATATCAACGGTTACCTTCTCAAATATTCAAATTTCAAAATCCAAAATCTCCCCGTTAAATCCTACAATTAATATAAACAAAGAATCTGTTATAATTCTTCAAAAGTCCCACCCACTTCATCACGAACAGCTAAAGCTCAGTCTCTAAACTTGCTGAAGAGAAATAACAAGAGAGAAAAATCCCAGTTTTTACAGTGATCAAGAACGGTGCCATTCTCAAGAACATCTTCCTTATCAACAACCTACCATCACCGCCGTCCGTTTCCATCACGTCTGTTGAAAATGAAGAAACCCCAGATCAAGAAGATCAAGAAATCTTCCTTATGGCTTTGGTTTGTAAAAGTTTTTTGTAATTGGGTCTTGTTTGTTCTTGATTCTTATTTAATTTTCTCAGCTTTTTGCAGTACATGTGACATGGGTTTCGGGAAAAAAATGATTGAAGCAGGGGTTTCTATGGAGATGAATGAAGGTGATACATTAAGGATTGGTGGGTCAACTTGGTTTTATAGGCTGCATTGGGTTCCATTGAGTTAGGCTTATCATATGAGTAACCCATTTGTTTCACCAATGGACTGCAAAGAAGTAAAAAAAAAAAAAAAAAAAAATCAAGGGATTGAAGAAAGAAATGAAGTGGGTCAAGACCAACCAGTTTTGTCTTTCTATAACTAAGCTTTTAGAGCTCTTTTACAAGTTATGAAATGTGAAAATTGCTAACTTCTAGGCTTCTGAATTTACTGTTACATCAACTCGTGATGTCAGCTCACGTCAGCCTGTTACTGTCATTGTCACCCATGCTCCTTTTCCCAAAATACTCTGCAAACAATAGCTCTGGTCTTCTGACTCAACCACCATCTGTCAGTGAAAAGCCATCATTCCCTCATTTATTCTCTATTACGCGTTCTGCCCATGTGACTGCCTACAATTCAATCACTCATATGCTATTGTAGACACTGCATTTTTGCATGAGCCCGATGATGAACCTTGTATGGAGGCACTACCTGAAAAGTTGCGAAAAACGAATGCCGGAAGGAATGAAAACCTTCAAAATTAGCACCTCATTGGATTCAGACTTACTAGCCAGCCTCAGATTCGCTCAACCGCTGTTTCAAACCTTAGCATTGGACAAACCCTTAACACCTGCAACCGGTCCATTACCTTGCAACCGGCACGCCCAAGGCCCATGCAATCCACCATGCACGCCCAAACCTTCCCAAATAAAGAAAAACCCCATGCAATTCACATGTGCAAATCCCCTTAAACCACTTTCCAATTTAACAAGATATGAAATCCCATGCATTCCACATGCTAAAATCCCCTCAAAGCACTTTCCAATTTAGTGAGATTTTGGGGATCCATCCAATTTAATAAGAGATTGTATCCCAAAAATAATATATTCCCCCAAATCAATGTGATTTATTTCCATGATTTAAAGATCCATTGTCATTATAAAAAGGAGCAATCACCAAACTTGAAGGGGGCTCTCTTTCTTGGCTTGGACGGCACTTCACAAAAGAAACCCTAAGCTCTTCTTCTTCTTCTTCTTCACCAACAAAAAAAACCTAGGACTTCTTCTTCTTCTTAGACTGAAAAAAACAAAACAAAAATAGAAGAAAACAGAAGAACAAACAGCAAGAAAAACTGAAAAACAACCACAAAAAACCCTACAACCACCAAACAAAACACACATACCAGCCATCACCAAAAATCGTGACGTAATAACCCAAAAATAGTCCCAAAAATCGAGAAACAAGCAGCAAAAACAGTCCCAAAAAATCGAGAAACAAACAGCAAAAACAATAAGAAAACAACAGCCAAAAAACAACCAAAACAGCAGTCAAAAAATTACCAAAACAGCAGCCAAAAAACAGCAACCAAAATCACCAAAAATAACCAAAAACATCAGCCAAAAAGGACCAAAACAGCAGCCTGAAAAATCGTAAAACAACAGCCCAAAAACAACCAAAAAAATAATAAAATAGCAAAAACAGCAGCCCAAAATCAACTAAAACAGCAGTAAAAAAACAACCAAAATAACATTCAAAAAACAACCAAAATAGCAGCAAAAAAACAACCAAAACAGCAGCCAAAACAAACAAAAAACATCAACCGAAACAGTAAAAATAGCAACCAGCGAAGCAGCAAAAACAACAACTAGAAAACAGCAAAAATAACAACCTGTGAAACAACAAAAATAGCAAAACATGAACCAGAAACAGCAAACAGCGAACCAGCTTCAATCATTCCGGCGACGGCCTAACGCACTTCCGAGAAGCAACTTAAAAGGTAATACCTGAGGGCACCCTTACCATATTTATTTTCATAGTTCCAGACGCTGCATGCCTGGCTGGACTGAAATACATCCAGCCGGGTATGCGAAGTCCTACATCAAAGACAGACAAATTTCTAGTCCATTCTCTTCTTTATTTGGCATTTTGTTATTTATTTATTTTTAGTTATTTATTCACTTTCATCGTTATTTTATTATTTCGTATTTATTTTGTTATTTATCTTTATTTTATTATTTCGCCTTTATTTTATTTGTTCATGTTGGTGATTATCCCCATATGCATGGTTATATTTTTTTATGTCCGCTTAGATTGCATGGATGATTATGTGTGTTATTATCCCTTGCGGTATATCGGATGGAAACTTAGACGTAAATTCCGTAGCCGAATCCGAATGGACGGTAGTGCAGTCTGTACTTGGGATACAACTCCACGTACCACTCGGGAAATACTCATATATGCATGATTAACCCCCCTTTTTGTTTACTATTTATTTATGGACGCTTTATTTGCTTTTGATTATTATGATTCTTGTTATCGTACCTTGTATTTCTTAATTTAATTTGCTTTTATTTATATTAATGTTTATAGGTGTGCAAATTTGTGTGTTTATTTGAATTATCTTGCATGAACTGCATAAGACTTGGCTATACCATTGTGTGAACCTGTCTATTATACTGGCATAAGTAAGGGACCATTCTGAACCCAACGGTTTGAGGTCTTCCCTTGCGAGGGGTGAGTGCGGCCTTAAATCTTTTCCCAGTTCACACTGGGTGACGACTTCTTTATTCTCCGGTTTAGTCCCCCGCGGGCTACTCCGTACTCTCTACGGGCTGCGAGCCCAACAATGTCGTGGTCGCCGAGAATCATAGGCATAATGATAAATCTCGCTTCGCTTCTACAGCAATTTCGTGTGTCAGAAGGAAAGTCTCTGACCAACTCTCGTCATATCAGCCTTCTGAAGGCTCTAACTTTCATATAGGGCTTATCTCATTCATACATAAGCACAAGATACTGCAAACCCGACCTCGGTCCTTGGGTCGGTGTGCCAAGATGAATGGTGCTAGATCATCTTCCTTGCTTCTTTATCAAGTCGAGTTGATAATCATGGGACCACATCGGATCAGACTTCATAGATGTTCAAGTGTTGTTGAAGGTATCATATCGGGTCGGCAACCCAGTTTATCCTCAACTGGCTCTTTCCTCGGGTATTTCTCTGAACTATTGGCTCAGGTCATTCATCTGATTTCTCATCCTCACAAGTAGGGATGTTCACGGGTCGGGTCAGGTATGGTTTTTTTTTTAATTTTTTAATGACCCGATCGGGTCGGGTCAGTTGACCCGGAAAATTGAGTACATGACCCGCGCGGGTCGGGTCAGAACGGGTCGGGTCAAAAAACTACGGGTCAGAACGGGTCGGGTCACCATAAAAATTCAGTAAATATAACATATATATTTCGATGACACAAATTTAACAAGGTGGGTGTGTGGTTGAGATGGCAAAGTCCTTGATTAATTTCCAACTAATCGTGAGTTCGAATCTCACCATCTACAATTATTTTAATAAATAAAAATTTCGAAAATTGGTAATATTAGGATTCGAACCAGGAATCCTTCAAAGACTCAGCAAAGATTTTACCATTGCACCCACACCAGTTTCTTGTATAAGTTGTATCATTTAAAATATATTTATTATATTATTTACATCGGGTCGGGTCAGGTCAGACCCGACTTTTCCAACCGAAACCCGTGACCTGCCCCGACATTTCGGGTCGGGTCAAAATTGACCCGAAATTTAATTTTAACATTCTTAAACCCGACCGGGTTGAGTCGGGTCGCGGGTCGACCCGACCCTATGAATGTAGGGGTTATTTAGGGGGTGAATCCGGTAACGCAGCGGAAGCGGTGAAAATATGATTTTCAGATTTTAAAACTTTTTCTCGGATAAATTAAATAAACATATTTATTTAATATTCCAATAATCAAATTATGAAAATAAATTCAATAAAATATTTTTAGGTGAATTTATCGAAATACCCTTGCTTTGTATTTTTGTCCATTTTAGTCCGAAATTGATCCAATCAATTTTGAATGATTCTAAATCATTTCTAAGATGAACTTATGATGTTCAAAACATCAAAACACCAAAGCAACCAAAATCCCCAAATTCTCACACAAAGGCCGAATGCACCATTTGGTGCCCAAATTGACCATTTGGTCATTTCATGCTTCAAAACTCATCCAAATGAAATCCAATCAACATGAAACTTTGCATGCATCATATACACACCCAAATGCTCAACATATATGAAAAGCCCCAAATTTGGAATTAGTTAAGAACCCTAATTTTTCAATTTCCACAAATTGGACAAATTAGACCAAATACATTAAATCAATTATTTCAATCATCATTCTTCCATCCAATCCAAGTCTCAACACAATGAAACAACTCAAGATCAAATCTGAGTCATTTAAGAGTGGGTCAACAACTCTAGATTAGCAACATGGTTTCCAAAACCTTATAAGAAAGTTTATCACTACAATAGTCATTCACTTCCTTCATCATACATGCTTCACACTTCACCAAAACTTCCATCAACAAAAACCACAAGGAAAAAAGAAAGAAACATCCTAAGAATATCATATATTAAAGCCTAGAACCTAAGGAACAAATTCCTTACTAATAGCAAGTTCAAGAAACTTACTAAAATCCAAGCTTTTGATGTTTTAGCCTTTCTTCTCACAAACTTCCTTTAGCTTCTTTCAATGGAGTTTATTTTGATAAAGTGTATTAGGTTTAGTGTATCATGAAATGAAAATCAATTTATACTTGTTTCATTTGGCCTTTGGCCGAAAATGACTAAGGCAAAAACAAGGAAATTAATTTCAATTTCATTTCAAATTCATTTGGTCAACTTGGACAAATATCTTATAAAAAACTTTATTAGATATTTATTTTGGTCAACAAATGCAACTAATGTCATTTACTTTAAATATCCTAACATAAGATATTTATATTTTAATTAATTTAATCATTTAACAATTAAATAATTAATTAATTAATCAAATACAAATATATTAAATATATGTATAATATTTACATTAAATATTAAAAACATATATTCATTTAGGAAATAAGTCAAATAACTCATTTTGACTATTAATTAATGTGTATTTAAATTAATCAAGTATTAAATGTAAATACACACTAATTAAGGAAATGACTATCTAGTCTCTTTAGCATGTATCTTGCGTTTAACCATTAAACGACTTTATAAATAATCAATATTATTTATTTATGTTGCTCTAGTGCTCAACGAGTATGTTTCATTATTGAGACTCTCTAGGTTCAGGTATATCCGTCACAAAATCTAATTTCGTGTCCATAATCTATCCACCCGTAGATTATGACGATCACGGATATCTCACTGAACCATACAGGTCGAGGTCATCGCAAATGTATAATTCCTCCGTCACAGGTATCCGGATAAATCCCAGATATAGATATAAACGTCAAATCTCTATCGGGATTATCCAGTCGACTATTCCATTAGCAATCTCAAAAGAATGTTTAGAACTAGCTTCTAAACTTTACCACGGGCCCATGGATTTATCTGATTGCTAATCATATGGACTACCTATACTCTGGTACACAGAACTAACGGATCCTATCTTGATACACATAGGACACCCTGAGGATCTATCTACACCCAACGAACAAGCGGAGGTCTGATCTAAATAGATCGGTGACGTGACTGCCGTCTAAGTGTAGAAGATGTCTCATGTGCCCACAATGGCATCTCAAGTCTAAGAATCACAAGTGCTACTCAACCCAAGAAGATTCTTATTGACGCTGGTGTACCATCCATTAAGAATCTTCGGTGAGTTGTTCAGTGTTTATCCGCTATAAACACCTACACGTCTATACTAGTCTCCAAGACTTATGGTTCATTGAGAAACCATTGGAATCATATATTCCAGTATACGACATGTACCGTCTCAACGGTTTACTATACTGACCAAGTAGTGTAAACCTTGACCAGGAACTGTCTGAGAATGACAACGTCATGATACATCTCAATGTCCGTTGCGACGCTTTTGCAACTGTATCATGACTAATCATTCTAGGGTCATTACGTCTTTACCATATAGAAAGATAGATTATATTATAGAAACTGCATATATTATTCATAATAATAATGTTTTACAGAAGTATTTAACAGAAATACAACCGGGAATTGGCGCTCTGAGCACCAACCCCAACAATGAACACCCCTACTCACAAGGACCTTGGACCTCCACAGATTTGGAGACAAAACCAATTATACCCCTCTTCAGGCAACATATTTCCTTAAGGTTGAAATTCACCATCAATATATGTCTTATAGTTCTCGGTATTAACGAGTTGGTGAGTTGATGTAGGGAACTATAATATAGGTGCAGATTGTGCCCATGTCATCGGGTCTTAACTCATGAATATCCATACTGCCAGGTCTCTCGAGAGACCACGAAGGTGCATGGATCGCCAAAGACTCCATTTTTCTTTAATGAGTGTCTTTTTTTACCACCAGTTGAAAGGTCTTCCTTAAATTCCTATCACTTTTGTCAGACTGCCTATTTGCGTCGTCTCCCAGAGATGTCAAGTGTCACACATTCACGACTTGCGTGCCAAAATCAAGGACAATTATGCCCTAATAAAACAATAGCTTCAATTTGAGCCATTCATTTGAATTTAATGGCTGAGATTTGCATCACATGTGGAGCTGATATTGCCCATCTACCTCAATCCAACGATTAAAACAAGGCCGAGCAACCTATTTAAAGGCTGTTTCCACTCCAGACCCTTCTTTTACCACTTCATCTTCTTCAAATAGATCTCTGAGCTCACACTTATTTCCTACAACTTCGTGCCTTCAACAACCTCAAGCGTCATTCATCATCATCTTCAATCTTCACAAGTAAGTCCCCAACTTGTTCTTTTTTTCTCCATGTACATGTTTTTGTTTGCAATAATGAAAATGGCTTGCTGGTATGGGCTGTTTGTGTTTGTGCGTTGTCTGTCCCCTACAGTCCCCCCACATCTTCCGAGTGTGATGCGTTGGCCGTCCGCCCACTAATGCCTTCCCCAATGACACTCGGCCCAAACTATTTGTCCTTAAAATTCTTGTTAGTGGTTGGGTGATTGGTGATGATGTGGGGGATCTCGGCATGGGTGGTAAGGTAATACCAATGCTTGTACTCTTTTGGGTTGGCATTCATTTTGGTACAGCCTCTTTAACTCAAAGATAGTCTGTTCTTCCAGCCCGGC
Source organism: Zanthoxylum bungeanum (assembly GCA_019454045.1). Taxonomy (NCBI): domain Eukaryota; kingdom Viridiplantae; phylum Streptophyta; class Magnoliopsida; order Sapindales; family Rutaceae; genus Zanthoxylum; species Zanthoxylum bungeanum. The sequence continues at coordinate 3,330 of SKCR01039097.1, read as the reverse complement.
TCGGCTCCAAATCACGTAGAGGCCGGCCAGTATCCTCCATCCATTCAGGTTCAGCTGGCACGGGGCTAGATTCATTGGTTCCAGTATCTTTGCGAAGTACTGTTGCATGGGCAACCCCATGTCAAAAAGGTCGTGCACAGCGCCACTTGGTTGTTGCCGGGGTGGCTCGCTTGATCCCATTCATTGGGGACACGTAGGTTGATGGCCTCGGGGATGTCAAAGTCTTATCCATGTCAAGGTTTACGAAGTCAAGTTCGGGATGATTCGGCTCAGATCGGGGCACCCTTCTGTAACAGGATTGATCCTCCTCACAGAGATGGTCGAGGTGGTGTCGTAATCGTTGGGGCTTTTCGATCCTGAGCTCTGGACAGTTTGCCTCATGGACGACACGCTATGAGGCAAGGTGTTGAGGGGAGTATGGAAGGAAATCTCATAGTCTGACATTCCTATCAAGACAGGGCCCGATGTGGCAGGTTAGTTCACAATTAGAATTAATTTTATGGTTAGTGGAGCCTACACTAAAGCTAGGGTTACTGTGTCATCATCCATACCAAGAGGCCAACCCTAAAAAAGACTTTAAGCACCATAACAATGGCAAAATAGTAAATTTACACAGCACAACCAAAACAAACTCACCCACCAAGAACCCAGAAACACATGCCTCATTATCTCTAACCAAAACCCAGAACAAGCAACAAAAGCACAAACACAAACAGGACATGCCAGCAAGCCATTTTCATTGTTGCAAATAATGAAAATGGCCATGGAGAAAAAAAGAATAAGTGGGGTACTTACTTGTGAAGATTGAAGATGATGATGAAGGACGCTTGAGGTTGTTGAAGGCATGAAGTTACAGGAAACAAGTGTGATCTCAGGGATCTCTTTGAAGAAGATGAAGTGGTAAAAGAAGGGTTTGGAGTGGAAACTGCCTTTAAATAGGTTGCTCGGGCTGATTTCAGCCATTGGATTGAGGTAGATGGGCAAGATCATATCCACGTGTGATGAAGATCTCAGCCATTAAATTCAAATGAAGGGCTCAGATTGAAGCTACTATTTTATCAGGGCACAATTGTCCTTGGTTTTGGCGCGCAAGTCGTGAATGCGCGACACCTGGCATCTCGGGGAGACAAAGCAAAGAGGCAGCGTGACAAGCATTTAAGGAAGACTATTAAGGTTTAACAACTTCTTAAAGACGGTTTAGAAACCCTAGAAAGACATTTCAACTGGTGGTAAAAAAGACAATCATTACATTTTTTTGGACCTTGTAACCATATAATGAGTATTTGTTGGTTGTGGCTGTGGTTGTAAAATGGCTTTCTCTTGATTGTTCCTCAAAAATAGGCATATTAGCACCAGATTCACCTTGTGGAAGTGGATGTACCTCAAGTGGCATGGGAACAGATTGTGAAGGTGATGAAGCAATGTCTTGGTTTGACGTATATAAAGATTGCAAATATCCTGCAGAAATGGTTATAGGGGCCTAGTGAGCAGGAAGATAAAATAGGAATATTGACATACTGTGGTACTCTAGAAGTGGACTTGGGACAGACATATGGAAATAGAGTTTCATAAATATAACGAACAAATATGCATGATTTTGAACGAAGTCAATCTTATGGGTATTGTATGGTCGTAAATATAGCCAACATACATTTTTTTTTTTTGAAATCGTTGGAAATTCCACCGTCAAACCACCCATTTCGGGTTTAAACGGAGCAGGTAAAACCTCCGTCTGTCCCAGGTTTTTGCAGAAACGCGCTCTCTGTATTCGAACCCAAGTCCTCAATGTGAGATCTTGAGCCCTACACCATCCAGCCACGCCCCTTGGGGACGATATAGCCAACATGCACATCCAAAGGACTTTAAAGAATGGTAGTCAGGTTTCCTTTCATATACTACCTCATACGGGGATTTATTTGTAAAATTGGTGTTGGAAGACGATTAATAATATATGCAGCAGTAGTAAAAGCATCTTCCCAATATTGTTGAGGTAAGTTGGAGTGGGAGAGCAAGGATGAATCGACCTTAGTTATTTGTCTATGTCTATGATCACCGGCTCCCCAATGTTGTGAAGTGTGTGGACAAGCAATACGATGTTGAGTGCCGATTGTTTTGAAACAGTTTGATAGTCTAAGATTGGATGGCTTTAATTTTCCTTTCAAAATGGCGTTCAACATAAGTTTGAAACTGAATAAAGATAAATTCCACATCAGATTTTAATTTCAAAGGAAAATATCCATAAGAACTTTGTGCAGTCATCTAAAAATCATACATAATACCGAGTACCAATTGTAGAGGAAACTGATGCCAGTCCCCAATTTTTGATATTTGCAGACCTGTACCATTGTCGACTTGGATTGAGGTTGAGGTTGTTCACATTGTTGGTGAGGTGATGTGTGACGCCTGTATCCGGAAGCCATTCAATATCAATAGAGGGGTTGTTGGAAGCCACCATTGCCTGTAGGAGGCGAGAATGAGTGTCCTGATCTTGGTAACTGTGATAACACTTCTTGGCAGTGTGGCCAGACTTATGAAAAATTTGACAGTGGACTATATCTCTGGATGATTGGCCACGGTCAAAGAAACTGGATGATTGGCCATTCAATATCAATATCAATAGAGGGGTTGTTGGAAGCCACCATTGCCTGTAGGAGGCGAGAATGAGTGTCCTGATCTTGGTAATTGTGATAACACTTCTTGGCAGTGTGGCCAGACTTATGAAAAATTTGACAGTGGACTATATCTCTGGATGATTGGCCACGGTCAAAGAAACTGGATGATTGGCCATTCAATATCAATATCAATAGAGGGGTTGTTGGAAGCCACCATTGCCTGTAGGAGGCGTGAATGAGTGTCCTGATCTTGGTAACTGTGATAACACTTCTTGGCAGTGTGGCCAGACTTATCAAAAATTTGACAGTGGACTATATCTCTGGATGATTGGCCACGGTCAAAGAAACTGGATGATTGGCCATTCAATATCAATATCAATAGAGGGGTTGTTGGAAGCCACCATTGCCTGTAGGGGGCGAGAATGAGTGTCCTGATCTTGGTAACTGTGATAACACTTCTTGGCAGTGTGGCCAGACTTATCAAAAATTTGACAGTGGACTATATCTCTGGATGATTGGCCACGGTCAAAGAAACTGGATGATTGGCCATTCAATATCAATATCAATAGAGGGGTTGTTGGAAGCCACCATTGCCTGTAGGAGGCGAGAATGAGTGTCATGATCTTGGTAACTGTGATAACACTTCTTGGCAGTGTGGCCAGACTTATCAAAAATTTGACAGTGGACTATATCTCTGGATGATTGGCCACGGTCAAAG